>BLKR01004910.1:0-94550 GCA_011170035.1 Teleogryllus occipitalis | reverse complement strand
CCTGGTCGTGAGACCTCTACATCCTAATTTTTATATGAACATGAACATAATTATACCAAAATATCAAACCCTATTTAATCGAAATGTGTGAAATAAATCTCTGGGCTGTCCCCCCTTTTCACCTAAGCTATGTTGCCAGTACATTTAAACCTTACTCCTATATACATAAATATACATAAGTATTCTTGACGCATCTTGAATTACATATTATCCTGAAATACAAACATTTACTTTACATTGAAATATTACATAATAATTCTTGACGCATCTTGAATTAAATAAGATCCTGAAATACAAACATTTACTTTACATTGAAATATTACATAATTGTGGAATTCGTTACATACATCATGTGCCGTTCTTAACTGAATTTATTGACACATGTATGTATCTACATATAAAAATATAAAAAAAAACAACAAAACAATTTTACCCTTGAATTTACAGAATTATTTACATAGAATTTCACCGACATTTATACATGTCATGAACGTGCGTGTTCCCCATTCTTGCCGGTGGATCAATTCACATCATCAAACATGCGGCTAAGCGCATCTGCATTAACATTTTCTGAGCCCTTTTTGTGCCTGATGCGTAAATCGAGGTGCTGGATTAAAAGAGACCAGCGTAATAATCTGGGGTTTTTGCCGGCCGTATTACGCAACCAGACCAACGGATTGTGGTCAGTTTCGACCTGAATTGTGGCCTGCCCGTCGAGATAAATTTTAAGTTTATCCAACCCCCAAATCAGCGCTAAACACTCTAGTTCTGTGGTGCCATAATTCATTTCGGCATCATTTAATTTACGGCTTAGAAAAACGACTGGTTGTTCTACTCCCTCGTCATTTACTTGGTAGAGAACCACGCCTAAGCCTCTCCGAGAAGCATCTGCCTGAACTCGAAATTCCTTGTTATAATCAGGTGCATATACCGCTGTTTTTTTCACTGAGAGCTTGTCGCAGCTCATTGTAAGATCTTTCACATGCCTCTGTCCAGACGATCTTACCCTGGCGTTCGCGCCCACGCAGTACATCGGTAAGCGCCGCCGCCTTCTCCGCAAACCCTGGTATCAAACGTCGATAGTATCCTACCAAACCGAGCAAAGAACGCACTTGTTTCTTTGACTCTGGTCTGGGAAAGTTCTGGATTGCTTGTATCTTGGCTTCGGCCGGCCGCAATTTCCCGTTACCGACTACGTATCCAAGATATTTTACGTTAGCCCGCGCGAACAAACACTTGCGCGGTTGCACTGTCAATTTGGCGGATTTTAATATTCGAAAGACCGTCTCTAGGTGTCGAATGTGTTCTTGCCAAGTGTTACTGAAAACCGCGATGTCATCAAGGTATGGTACCGCGAATTCTTGGCATTTATTCAACAAGGTGCCCATAATACGACAACATTGATAGGGACCGTTCTTTATTCCGAAAGGTAAACTAAGCGGCCGGTACGTGCCGAAACTGGTCACGAACGCCGAATACCTTTGTGCCCTTTCCGTAAGACCGATCTGCCAAAAACATTTGCAAAGGTCCAGTACACTTATAATTTTAGCTGCAGCTACCTGCTCTATCCGTTCTTCGAGATTGGGTAACGGAAAGTATTCGGTCTTAATAATTTCGTTGAGGCGCCTATAATCGATACAGGGCCGTGGTTTTTTGCCCGGTGCTTCAACCAATATCATGGGAGACGTATAATCACTCTCCGCCTCCACAATGATATTGTCGCGAAGCATTCTATCGATTTCTTCCCGTAATATCTTAGCCTGCCTCAGCGATGTACGGTAGGGTACGCTTCGAACCACTTTGCTAGTATCAGTTAACTCGATATCCATAGTAGTGATATCTGTCAATCCGGGTTTCTCACTAAATATAGACCTGTACTTACAAATGACCGTTTTCAGAGCGTCGCGAAACTCCGGTTCGACCTCAGTCCCGCTCAGCATTTCTTCCGCGTCAAAGTCGCAACAATCCAATTTAAGCGCATAGCGATCTAGCGCGTCTTCGTCACCTGCGTCTGTCACAGTCGTAGAACTAAACACATTCAAGTACTCTGTCCGCTGGTGGTATCTCTTAAGCATATTAATGTGATAGACGCGGGGTTCCTTCCGCCCCGGCATCTGGACCACATAGTTATGTTCCGAAATTTTCTCGCGAATCTCGCCCGGCCCTATCCACTGAACCGCGAGCTTCCGCGTCCTGTTAGGTGCGAGAACCAACACCTTCGCGCCTATCTCGAAAGTACGTGAGACCGCCTTCCGGTCATACCACACTTTACGTTTCTGCTGTTCTTCAGCCATTCTATTGTAAGCTAGGTCACGGGAGCGTTTCAAACGATTGATTAATTTGAATACATGCTCAACTACAGAATTTTCTTCACCTTCCGCAGTTCCCGCAAGCCTTTCATAAAGAAGTGTCATGGGGGTACGGAGATTCTTCCCATACACCAATTCGGCAGGAGAGAAACCTAATGATTCGTGCACACTCGTGCGCAACGCGAACATAATAGCGGGAAGCTGGCATTCCCAATCCGTCCCTGCCTCCAAACACAGAACCTTCATAAGCCGGTTCATAGTTCGATGCATTCTTTCGACTGCGTTTGATTGAGGATGATACGGCGAACTTCTCACCAGTTTAATGCCAAACCGCTCGGCGAATTCCGCTGTCAAAGCACTCGTGAAGCAAGTGCCCTGGTCGGTTTGCAATTCGCGTGGAAATCCTATTCTACTGAATAATTCTAGTAATGCCTCAATTACAGTGACCGAAGTTAGGTCCCGTATCGGAATAGCCTCGGGATACTTCGTGTCTAAACACATCGCCGTTAAAATAAACTTGTTTCCGGTGACCGATTCTGGAAATGGGCCACACGCGTCGACATTCACTTTCTCGAATGCCTCGCCCGTTATAGGAACAATTTTCAAGGGCGCGCGAAGTTTTTCGCCGCCGTTTCCTACTCGTTGGCAACTGTCGCAACTACGCACATAGTTTTCAATATCCTTATAGCAATTCGGCCAGAAGAAATATTTGGCCATGGCATCTTTGCTTTTTGTGACCCCCAAATGGCCGTGAGCAACTTCATGACAGTTTTAAGATCGTGCCACGATACACCCGCGGTATTACTAACATAGTGAACTGCTCTCCGCGCTTACTATGCCGGACACGAAACAATAGGCCGTTTTTCATAACATAACCGCGCCGATCCGTCTCGGGTCCTTCCGCACGCTCAATCAACGGCGCGAGCTCCTTGTCTTGTCTCTGAGCTGTAGCAAATTCGGTGGGGTCCAAACGAGCCAAAGCAATGCTACCGAAATCTAATTCAGATTCCTGATCGTTTGATTCCGAGTTGCCCGGGGCGTCGACCTCGCCCTGACCAACTCTATTGTCATCCTCGGTTTCTTCCGAAGCGGTTACCTGGAACGCGACCTGCTCTCGGTCGTTTCCCGTACTCTCGGCTTGCTCTGCCGCCTCTATTGTCTGCGGCGCGTCGCCCGGCGCTTCGTTTCCTGCATTGTCTGCACCCCGGGTCCCCTCTGCCCTTACGCGCTCAGCAACTGCTTGCGCCCTAGTCCGCACAGCGCAGA
Organism: Teleogryllus occipitalis; assembly: GCA_011170035.1. Taxonomy (NCBI): domain Eukaryota; kingdom Metazoa; phylum Arthropoda; class Insecta; order Orthoptera; family Gryllidae; genus Teleogryllus; species Teleogryllus occipitalis. The sequence goes on along the minus strand of BLKR01004910.1, from coordinate 90,975 downwards.
TAGGCTGTGGTTCTAAGAAACCTTGTTTTATTTCCTTCAAAATCGTAGCAGAACGATTACTAAAAATGTAATAAGGCAAGTCGCAGTTCTTCGCGACTGCGGCCTCTGTAACAAGAGTACCGAATGGCCCTACAATCTCTACCTTGGCTACCGGTAGGTTTTTCGGCGCTTCGTCCAGGGGCTGCTGAACCCATACGGACTCGCCGGTATATTGTGTCGGCGTGACGTGCTTTGCGTTGATGACGTCGATCGTGGCCCCCGTGTCCCGGAGACAGGTGACTGTTTCGCCGCAAATTTTGGCAAGAAATGTGTGTGGAGACAATAACTCTGGCGCACTAGCGTCGGCCACGTGACACATCTTCTCGCTAGGTTTATTGTTATATTGAGGACAATATCTTTTTATGTGACCTGTTTTTTTACATAAGTAACACGTCCGTTCTTGCGGCTTCTCGAACTCCGCGTTACTAGCTACCTTCGGCACTGCCGTTTTGGAAGTGGTCGGCGCGCTTTCCGTCGCCTTCGGCCATTTCCGTTCGCCTGCCTGCTCTTTATTGCCGAACCGCGAGAAATCCTTCTTATATCCACTAGCCCGGTTGTTTTCGTAGGTGTCCAGCCTTCGTGCCAAATCTTGGGACGCAGAAACCTCACCCCACACATCAATGAAATGGTCACGCATAACCGCCGGCACCTTTCGCTTCATCTGGTCCGTTACAATGAGATCTAGCAATTGCTCAAATGTTTCTATCTTTAAACCTGAGACCCATTTTTTACAATAACTAGCTAATTCACGTGCATAGACGTTCCAAGTGGTCTTTGCACCTTTTACGTGACTATAAAACATCTGCCGGCACTTTTCTGCCGTGAACTTGTACATATCTAATAATTGTTCTTTAATTAGGTCATAATCTTGATCCGGTGAATCGGATCCTACTACGAGCCAGTTGTTCACCTCATTAGGAAGTAAACCCATTAAATGGCTTACCCATTCGACCGGCGCAATACCAAGCTGGCGAGCATGCGCCTCGAAAACACTTAAAAACAACGTAATATCGTCGCCTTCGCCTTTGAATTTGTCCATGACTTGACTAATACGAATATTAGTTCGATTTCCCGTGTCGCTACTACCTATGGAAACACGCGTGGGAGCCTGATTCGTTAGTTTTAACTTTTCAAGTTCAAATTGCCGTTCGCGTTCTTCGCGTATTCTTTCCTGCTCTCTCTCTTCGCGTATTCTTTCCTGCTCTCTCTCTTCGCGTATTCTTTCCTGCTCTAACACTCTCTCTTCGCGTAATCTTTCCTGCTCTAACACTCTCTCTTCGCGTAATCTTTCCTGCTCTCGTATTTCTGCAACCTGTTCTTTTTCTTGGTCAGCGAGTTGTTTCACGAATGATTCCTCGTACTGCTCGCTTTCCGTAATGATCGCTTTAAGTTTAACCACGGTCTCGTTCCCTTCTAATGTTGCCCCCATCTCCATCGCGACCCTAACAAGCACCTCTTTCCTATAACCCGCTAAGAAAGCCATATTGCCTGAATTGATCCCCGGCCAGAACAAAAAACACACTTACGTTCAGTTGACCTCGGTGTCGCGTGAGCACCTTCTGGATCCGGTTTGTGGCCTCCTTCCTTCCTCTCGTTCAGGTCGGTCCGTGATGTGTTCTTCCGGTGATGCAAATATTAGCAGATCAAGTTCCAGTGCCAATATCAGCTCGTTCCAGTACCAGTACCAAGTTTTAGAAAAGAAAGGTTCCGAGTCGGATTGTACCGCCCCGAAACTACCGTACCGAAACACCGCACTTTTCGGTTTCTCGTGGCGTGCGCGACACTGCCGGCGCCACGTATTTACGACGCGTATTCACGTTTAACTGCGTACACTGTCTTACGCGTGCTGTTCTGATTAATCAGCGCGCACCGATGGCTCTGATGCCGCACTGATGTCCCCGCGGATGCTGCTGCAGACTTCCGCGTTCCCCGTTCGTTGCGAACGTAGTGACTGCTTCCACAAAGCTGAATGATAGACGTGAGTCTTTAATCTGTTGTAACCAATTATTAACTGCAATTAGCACAACCACCCGGTGTGAGTTCTAAGCACCACTGCAACCAATTTTGAACTACAATTGCAACAATTGGCGCAGGCACTCCGGCGTGAATTTACAATAACCGCTGCTACCAATTTTAGACAAGAAAAATGGCAGAATTGGTGCGGGCACACCGACGTGAGTTTACTGTAACCGCTGCCACCAGTTTTAGAAAAGAAAAGTGGCAGAATTGGTGCGGGCACCCCGACGTGAGTTAACAGTAACCGCTGCCACCAGTTTTAGAAAAGAAAGGTTCCGAGTCTGTGACGTACTAGAGTGAAAAACACAGACGACTGTTCTGATTGATATATACAATATATTTACAGAATTTTTACAATTAATGTACAATGATTATGATACAAAAATCTAGCCCCTTGGCAACCTTTCAATTCTCTTAGCCGCAAAACCCCGCGACCGTCCCCTAGGCCTCGCCCAGAACCACTGCTTCGGAAACAGCAAAAAGCAACGCGAAGTGCGAAGCTGTCGGACATAGAGTCCCGTAACTACACCAGTTACATGGCTTGTCGCCAAACCGATCTTCGACCCGAAGATCACGTGCAAGGATTGCACTGGAGATACCTCTCGTCTTTCGACACCCAGCGTATCCCGCGAGGCTCGTGTCGGCGCGGCCTTAAATATCCGCCGGCTCGCCCCCACCCTACAAGCAGCGGGCGACACACGGCTCGCTGGCCAGCCTTTCCAGAGCTACAACCGACACCTCTTAGACTCGCATCCACGAGCGTCCTTTTGAAGGAAATTCCAGCCGGGATTCCTAAGGGCTTTTCCAACCGGCGCGGCGTGGCGCCGCCACCCTCCACCCACATCCGGCTTAACGCGGGTTTCCCCGAAGCGGCCCGACGCACCGGCGCCGGACCAGGCGACGCTACAACTACAAAATTGTAGATAACGATTTTTCCTTTAAATGAAATTCATTCTCCATAATTAGTTCTTTCATTAATGTCATGTTGCTATTTTTGAAAATTTTAGTAGTTTTCGCGCAATATTTACAATTAAAAAACATGATTTTCTCAAAAACAGTCCCAAATTTTGTCTTTAAACTTTTGGTAGGGATAGTGACAAATACACTCTATGAAATAACATAAACGCCTTATTGCTGTATTCTTTTGCTTTATCAAAAGTTACAAAAAAATATTTTTTACTTGTTTCTTACGTCATTAATATTTACATTAGCGACAATTTGTTCACATTATTGTATTTATGAGTACATGCGCTTTAAATAATGTCAAATAAAGTTTCTCGAAAATTCAACAGTTTTCTATTAAAATGAGCTCAAAATTCTGCATTTTCAGAAACGCTCAAACGCCATTTTTTCAAAAATAGCTCTAAATTTTTTCTTCAAACTTTTGTGCTAAAAGATAGTGCTAATTGCACTGTTTAATATGACATATAGTTGATTTTGGGGTATTCTTTTTTTTGTTTTTTCACAAATTGCACAAATGTATTTTTTTAAATATCTCTCGTGCCGTTAATATGCACATTGCTAGCAATTTGTAAACACTATTGCATTTGGGAGTTAAAGTGCCTCAAATGATTTTAAATGAAGGTTTCCGAAAACTCAAAACTTTTCTGTGAAAGGAGTTTCAAATTTCTCATTTACAGGAACACTTAAACGTCATTTTCGAAAAACGGGCTCCAAATTTTCAATGAAAGTTGCCATTTATGACGAGATTTTACTCTTGTTTAATATTCTTAAAGTAATCTTTTTGTTCTATTTGAAAACCGAAAAATTGGAAAAATGTCCAAAAAATTTACTTGAGCAGTGATAGATGGCAGCTGGCAAGAGGATGGGGCAAGACCGAAAAGCCAGTCCACACCAAGGAAATTAGAAAACTTTACTATGAGAAAGTCTGTGCTATCCTGCAGCACCTCTAGTTTTATTTGGTAATGAATCAAACAAATGTTATATTCAATAACAATACATTTTATTATTTACTTTTTACAATATTGCAAGTTAATGGTTAATTTACCTTTTGTAGAAATTTCGTCTTTTTGAGGTTAAGCCATGAGGCAGGTCAAGAAAATGCAATTTGATTTATGCCTAATTAATATTACAAGTTGTAGTTTAAATTAAACAAGTAAAGAACAAGAAAAATCAGTGAGAAGGACGGGCTTGCACTCTCTTGCCAGATTCCCTATCCTTGGTTGAGTATCAGAAAGTACACAACGTAAATCATTAGACACGGCAAGTTTGCCCCGATTTTTTGTTTTATTTGCAACAAGTTCTGTAAACGCTTTCTCGCACAAATAGTTGCTTGAAAGAGGTAGATACAATCGCAGCTCTTGCTGCGATACACTGGGGTACACTTTGTAATACTTAACCCCAAATAATGATTTGTCCATTTTATCAAAATCGTTCTTGGCAGCAGAATAATTTTTTCTTTCTAAAGCTTGTTCTTGAAGTGCTTCTGACAGGGAGTCTATGTTGACACTGAAAGGATCCGCTGTTAATAAGTAAATGTCATCGCAAGTGTTAGGAAAGTATGTGTTGAATTTTTCAATAAGTTGCTCCGAATGGTTTGATATTTGGTTTTTGAATATGCGCCTGAAAAAAACTCCGTAAAGGGCGTTTCTTCAAAGACTGAAACTAGTTTCGGTAAAACTTGAATAACCGTAGGGGTGTGCCAATATCTTACGCCTCCAATGGTGCTTCTCAATAGGTCAGTATGTCTTGGTGGCATCACGACGTGTAACTATATTTAATTCTCCACCCTGCAACTTTAGGTTAAGATTGTTCAACGAGTTGAAGAAATCAGACAAATAAACCAACATTACTTGAACACTAGGTTTTTAAATTCCAGGCTTAATTCCTTTTGTTTTACCAAGAAAAGGTAATTACTTCATCTCGGAGCTCAAACAACCTTGGCAACATAATTCCTCTGGAGAACTAGCGTAGTTAGGTATAAAACAACAGTGTTTTGTGATATGTTTCTAAATCTTCGCTGAGTTTTAAAAAGTGGAGTATTTAAAGCGCTCTTTTTATGTAATTAACCACATTAGATAGGCTTTTCTACACTCGAATGGAAACTTTTCTCAGAAAAAACGGAGCGTTTTCAGACTCACAACACGGTTTTAGAAAATCAAAAGCTACGGAAACTGCCATTTTTTTCTTAAAAATGTTGCTTCATCAATGGACCAAAATTCAGCACCCATTGGAATATTTTTAGATCTTTCGAAAACTTTCGATGTTATTGACTATTACATCTTGCTCTCAAAATTTCCTTCACATGGAATTCGTGGTATTGCCCTAGATTGGATAACCTCGTACCTTAAACATCGAACTCAAAGAGTAGAAATACCGTATTGGCACGAAAAGACATTATTTACTTATCTTTCCAATTCCATGTCTATTGAGCATGGGGCCCGGAAGGTTCGATCCTAGGTAATATCCTCTTTCTGTTATACGTAAACGATATGCCCTCGTCTATTAAAAATGGAAGAACAGTTCTGTTTGCCGCTGACACGAATGTTCTTTGGAAAAAAAATACAATTTCAGAAGTTTCAAATTGGTTTCGTAATAACAAATTAATTGGTAACGATGGATAAACGGTTTCAATGCATTTTTGCATTTCAAATCGGCATTCGCATGCTCCATTGAAAATGAACAATATGCAATTAGCTGATGTTAAAGTAATTTATTGGTCTCACAATTCAGTCAAACCTTAAATGGATTGTACATATATCAGAATTAAACAAATTAAGTTAATTGTGTTACGCATTCAGAATTCTTTCAAATTTTGTCAGCCTTCATGCAGCTCGTTGCGTGTATTTTGCAAATGTACATTCCCGCCTGACATGTAGCATAATATTCTCGGCAAGCTCATCCTGTAGTATCCAGTCCTTTAGATTGCAAAAGAAAATGATTCGAAGAAGGAAAAATGCCATCCACGTGATCCCTGCAAGCCTTTTTTTCATTGAGCTTGGAATCTTATCATTGCCTTGCACATTTATTTGCGAATCAGTAATATTTGTCAAATCTGACTTATTTAACGGTGGGAATATATTATCATGCAATACTGATATTTATAATTACAACACATGTAGAAACCACGTTCATCAGCTTTCAGTATCAACAGCTCACTACCAGAAATCCACATACAGTACATGTACATTACTTTTCAACGCATTGCCAGATGACAGTAAACAATTAAAGTCGGTGCACAAATTTAAGTTAAAAGTAAAATCTTTTCTGCTGCATAACTGTTCCTATACAATTATAGACTATACTGATCTTAAAAAAGAAAAATAATGTTTATTTTAACAATTTATATTATATATATTATACAAACATATTATATGTAATTGTTCAATTGTTATATTAAAATTACGTTTTGGGTTTTTTGAACAATTATATATATAATTGTTCAAAAATATCGTATACAAATGTAAACTATTTTATTAAAGACTTAATATGCCTGTAACAAGTAATGTGCTTCAGATTCCAGGTCAATGACCCACATCTCGATCAGGTTTTTGTCCGGTTTCCCTCATCCGTTGAGAAAATGCTGAGATGGCCCCTTGTTTTCCTTCACTGAGAGCACGTTTTTTGAGCTCTTCTTTTGCTTCTAGTGGTAGGAGTAGAGCTGAGGATGAGTTACTATATTGTTAGCGATGATGAGAAATCAAATCTGCAGTTCGTTTACCATTGAAAATAGGTTTCCTAAAACTCGGGAACGAAAATTTCAAATGTTGCTAATCTCGCGCTTTTAAAAATATTATTATTATTATTATTATTATTATTATTATTATTATTATTATTGCCTTAACTTTCATTCATATTTCAACTATTGATCGTTAAAATATTGGGATGGGATTCTGGTACTCAAGAAAACGTGCGCAGATAATCTTCTCCCCCATACGTCATATATAGTTGTTACTGTTTTTTAACCAAATAGATCAAATCTTTAATTCATAATTTTAAGACAACTATGATAATAAAATTCAAATCTTGCCAGCGCCAAGTCCTCGGGAATGTTCGGGTACACACGACTCGGTTCCCGCGCCCCCCCTTCATCATCGTTCTCGTTCAACGTTCTAAATTTACATACGTCCCTGCTAAAGAATGCATTCTTCTAGGAGCTCACTCACACTGCCTGTGTGTGCATTTATCATGAAAATGTTAAATTAGATACAATTAGAGACTATACAATTAGAGACTATACTGATCGTCAAAACTAAAAAGAATGTTTACTTTAATAAAACCAAGATATAGTATAATGAATTAGTTTACATTTGCATTGTACAATTTTAAAAAAGACTCAATATGCCTGTAACAAATAATGTACTTCCGAGTCAATGACCCCCATCTCGATCGGGTTTTTGTCCAGTTTCCCTGATCCATTGAGCAAATGCTGAGATGGCCCCTAGATTTGCTTCTAGACGTAAATGTAGCTTCACTATGCGCACGTTTTGTTGAACTTTCCTTTTGCTTGTAGTGGTAGTAGAGCTTAGGGTGAGTTTCTATTATGTTAAAATACAGAAAAATCAAATCTGTTCGTTCCTTTACCGTTAAAAATAAGTTTTCTATAATTTGGCAACGAAAATATCTAGTTTTTGAAATGTTAATCTCTCTCTTTTTTAAATTTGTTTTTATTATTATTATTATTACTATTATTATTATTATTATTATTATTGTTATTATTATTGTTATTATTATTTTTCAACTATTAATAGTTAAATTATTGGGAAGTGATTCTGAAACTCAAGAAAGCGTGCGCAAATGATTTCTCCCCATACGTCACATATAGTTTTTGACTGTTTTTTACTAAATAAATAAATAAAATGTTCGGCGATAGAAATATTTCTCGGCTAACTGCGAAATTGGACATTCCTATGAACGTGGTGTTTCCTGAAAGACCGTATAGGGGATAAAAAGTAGCAAATAATTTAACATCCATACAACTTCGGTAATAGACATATTCGGAAACGTAATTTTAATAGTTTTAATTAGACACGATTCACCCGCGGTAGTAACGTGTCTTGCTTTAATCTTTCTCCGCGGATGCAGCCTGACAGTGTACAAAGGGTAGCAAAAAGGGAAGGAACAGTACTCACGCATTGCGTCCCGACTTCGCAAGTGCCAGTACAATGCAACAACAACACTTCTGCTGAACAGGTGGAACAATCTGTGTCTTAAGATGGAAAATAGTCAGAAGAACATAACCAGTGATAGTCCTCATGCATGCATGCATGACATTACTCAGTACATTTTACAAACACGCCCGTACTTACCTAATGTTTGAACTGAAGATCGATTCTTCGATTTTTTCCCTCAAAACGTCAGTGACATTGTCTTCAAATAAAGGAGTCGATCGAAGGTTATCCGAGAGAGCACTTCCAATGTTTATCACCGCCAAAGAAGAGATTCTCTCTTGTCCTTGGATATTGCGGAGGTAATTTTTTATCCGTTTCAAAACTGAAACAGATCTCTCTGGGTTGGAACTTGTAGTGGGAATGGTCGAAATTAGTCCATAGAATTTGATTGTCTGAAGAAAAATACCGGATAAATGCAGGTTTTTCATAGTATATTGATGTAACTCCATCACACTGTCTCTTTTCATATCTGAATCTTTGCATAAAACCATTAATTCATTTTTCAGTCGATCATTGACAAATTGTGCGCCGTAACTGTCGCTCAGGGATGACAGAATGCCTTATATATTGTAAGGAATATTGCGTCGTCTGCTGGCACCACCACGAACTACCTGTATGCGCGGATTGCGTCATCTGGCGGCGGCCACCACTGAACTCCTGTGTATGCACGGATTCCATCATCGGCCGGCGGCCCTCGAACTAGCTAGTCCCAGAGTGTTCTGGTGCGTATCGCAAAGTCCTGAAAATTCTCGACGGCACCCTCCGAGTATAAATACGCGGCGGCCGGCGACCGTGAGTCAGTCTTAAGTCTGAAGTGGAAGCTGAGCTGTGAAGTGTGTGCATCGCGGGGAATAGCAGTGCAGTGATTGTGCTCAGTGACGTGAACCGTGGTCGGCGCCGTGGACTGTGGTGAGTGCAGTGGAATGTGGCCAGTGCATCGAACTGTGGCCAGTGCATCGAACTGTGACCAGTACATTGAACTGTGGTCAGTGCTTAGGACTGTGAGACAGTGTAAGAGAAGTGAACAGTGTAAATAAATAATCAAGAGAAGTGTGACGTATAAAGAATAATCAAGCGTTTTCAGTGATTGTGTTAAGAAACAAAATAAACGTTTTTGTTAAAATGATACAAGAGTTTTAATTTACCACCTAGAATCGTAACAGTATTTAAACACAATTCTAACAGATTATTTAACCATTTTAAAACAATAAAATCCCTAAATAAATTTCCCTCTAATATACCCATCAAAGTCGAAAAATCCCGAAACTTAGAAGAAAAACCTTAATTATTTCAGGATCGTATGGAATTTGTGATTTCACGAGGCCACACTGGTGAAATAAGTCTACATTCAATGCTTATTTAACATTGAAATACAGTTAAAAACTGTGTGACTGTTAAGGCTTCGAATATAGTTTAAGAGGTGGGAGAGCTACGAAGATTGGACCGAAGGTCCGCAACACGTCCTTCTCAGTTTTTGTCAAAAAGGGACGATTCTGAAAAGTATTAAGACTGTTCGCACACCTTGGCATTAGAACCTGCTTTTACCATTAAATATTGAAGAAAATATCAGTTACCCGTGTCTAGGAAATCTGTTCCTTTCGTTTCATTTCAGTATTCATGCGTGTATGTTCATATGCGCCACGCTGTTTCTGATGCGCCAAAAACGCTGGTTCGTGAAGGATGCAGCACCATGAAACGTCGAAATTGCGACTCAGACCTCACATAAATGATACACTTTCAAAGCAGTCGACACGCGTGCATTACTGTTTCTTTCATGCGCCAGGCGAACCGCCATGCAAACTGTTCGGCTGTTGATTTCCAAAATGTATGCGCTCGCTAGCCGTCTAAGCGGAAAGGAGCCAATTTTTTTGAATGCCGACAAGGAACAACTTTGCCTGCGCTCGCTCGCCTCTGGCGTTTGGGAGGTGGTGCGCTCTCACGGTCCTCCTTGATGAAATTCGAGAGGAGATTGTAGGACCATTGTCTTTTTTCTCTGTAATGCAGTCGGCGGTTTTTGAGGGGAAAATAACTTATCTCAGGGATGGGGCGTTTGAAATGTACGTCCTTTGCTGTTAATTCATCCCAAAGAATAATTATAGTTGTTTTTGTTATAAGGCGCCAAATTTGAATTAATTTGGCAGCATATATGTAAACAGTGACATACGGGAGAGAAGTACAATTTGCGCAGGTTTTCTTGATCAATGGAATCCCTACTCCCGTTTCTTTACTATACTAACGTGACTTACGAGTAAAGAAAGAAAGAAGTGTTTTTAGAAAAAATTGATTACAAGAAAATTGACTGCCGGGTAATAGAAGCTATTGGGTTGGGCTCACAAGCCACACATAACTGATTATATAACTAAATTCCTGAATTGTATGCATGACGTATGTGGGAGAAGTACAGTTTGTGCACTTTTCATCAGCTCCGGGATCCCTACCCTAGCTCTTATAATTTATTAAGTTCATTTTTTTAAAATTCTGTTACTTACGTAACTGTTTCGTAAACGTAAGCCATTTCTCTGGCGTTGAACGCTCATCCTTGAACATATGTCAAGTCAAGACACTCATTGCCTTTTATCCCTATCGACCAGGGGATCGTCGCCGTTTGAATCCCGGGTTCCCAGACGGTCACCCATCCAGGAATCTGCGAGTCTCGACCTACTTCACTGCGGCGCTTCTGACCGGGAGGTCCTAGGTTCGAGTCCCGTCGGTGGCAGGAAGTTTTACACTAGCTAGGTCGAGTTCAGTCGCTAACTGGAAGAAAATTCTAGCGGCCGGCTTCTCTGATTGGTAGTTTTCCGTGGTTTCCCCGATCAATACCAGGCGAATGTCGGAGAGGCGACCCTAATCAACGGACCGCGTGCGTTCTTCTCCCCTGTTCTTGTCCTATCCTCACCCCTTACTTACACACACACTAACGTGCACTACACCACCACACATGCTGAGAGACCGGTCGGGAGCTTAGAGCTTGTCCCGGCGGGGGCGACAACTCTAGAAGAGTTGTCGCCCCCGCCGGGATATTTGGTATATCAGATAGTATCTTCTATCCAGTTAATCTTGACAAAATATTTTTACTATTAATTAGAAATGCGTATCCCATTCAGTTCATTTCCAAATTTATCTGCCAGAAATTAAATCAGATCTTACAAAATTCTTGTTTTCTCCATAAGAGTACAAAGGTTAACCCACAAGCCTCTCTTACAATTTTAGATAAGATTATGTTTACATTACCTTTCATTTCGATGATTAATAACCAAATAAAGAGACTAATTCATAATCATTTCAGTAATGTGCTTTTGGTTAATACTATTCTAAATAGGTCAAATGTCATCTCAAGGATTGTCGTCATCTCAAGGATTCGGTTCCAAAATTGAAAAAAGTCAATACTGTATATTCTATAAAATGTTCGCAGTGTAACCTATCACGTATAGGACAGACTCGTACGAGGCTGAGAGACAGGCTGAAAGAACATCAAAATAACATTAGATTACCCTTTGAGAAGCAAAGCTCCCTAACCGCGTATAGAAAAAATCAGGGCCATATTATTGATTTTCAATATCCGGCCATCTTAGAAGTAGAACCAAACTTTAGTGCCAGACTAGTTCTCGAATCCTCCTTTATCAAGATCAATTCTTCCATGAATTCAAACCTCGAATGTAATATGTTTGCAAAGAGTTATGATCCCATATTTAGTACAAATGGTTGAACGGAACAAAATCTTGAAGAACTTTCTGATTCTGAGACAATGCAACATAACTGTAATCTCACTCAACAAGACATTCTGAATAATTATATTCAAATTAGTAATTGTCAGTCCCTAACAAATTTCCAAGTCCCTCCCATAGAATTTAAAAATCCTGTAACTAGCTCTTCTTGTTCGTATTTCCTTTGGAGTCGACCCTCCATAGTTTCTGATAAAGCTGCCCTCTAAATTCCCCCCACCCCCTTCCCTTCCATCCCTATTCCTCCTATAACTCACCAAACCCTCAACCAGTTATTTCAGTACTCTCTCCGCAGTAGGAGCGTTCAGGTTCTCGACTAGAGGCGCTCAGATGTATCATAACATTGATGCTAAACCTGTTCATCTTCTATGCGAGTCTGTTGTTCTCTTGTGCTCTTGCTGCTGCCCTTGCTCCATCATTCTTCTTTTAATTTAGAATTTAAGCTTATTTGAAACTGAGGTGTTTAATGTTACAATGTATAAACAATTCAAATTTGTTGTAATGAGATTGTTAATTTTATAGGCAATTTAGTTCTGCTCAATATGATATCAAGAACTAATTTGATAATTTTCTTGTTTCTTTCATCAAAATTGACATGTATGTATTCATGAATGATCTAAAATTTGAATTTGTGATTATAATGTTAAAGACGGTTAATTTTATCTCGATGCAATTGCGCTTATATTCATTGTTTATAATAATTGCTGTATTTGCCTGGTTTTAGTTTAAAAATTGTAGAAGCCTGATGATGAAGGCACATTCGACCTTCGAAACGTTGCCACCCCACTGTTTTGTCTGAAATACTAAATGGAATGTTAAAATGATTGTTGTGTTTTAAATTTTTAAAAAAATTTACTGTCTATAAAAAAAAGTATTGGAACATTTTTACTAAAAATAAACTTAATAGCAGACAGCCAAGTTTATAACAATTGTAAATAAGTTGAGGAAGTTCATTTTAATTTACACAAGAGTTGTTACGTACTGCATAGAAATTATTTCAGAATATTATTTCCCGATTCTTTTCTTTTTGGTATGTTGTGCATTTTTGGACATAAGTGTATATGTGTATGTTCATTCTTTTTCAGATAGTGAATTTTTTGTTACTGTTATTAGAGTATACTAATTTATAAGTGTTTATGTCTTAAGTGCTGGTGTGTGATGTAATCCAAATAAACGATTGCCAATACTGACATTCTTTTCAAATTTTTGTAATTCTAAGAAAGAATATACTCTCCTTGTTCATTTTTCAAAAGTACCTGATCTTTCTTTTCATTGGTATTGAAAGACGACCCCATATCCTGCATTACAATTGCATTACTGCGAACATTTCAACTGTAATAAAATTAGTGACATCCATTGTTAATACGGATACCACTCATCGAGCAAATCTAATATTCTGCTCGAGTCATTCGTCCAAAAACCTCGCATCCAAGGAGGGAGTAAGGAAGGTGACATCTTCACGAGGAAAAAACATACACTACACTTATGGAACGAATGAACAGAGCAGTTGACGCGCCTGAAATCACTAATCAATCAATCGAGCTACCCAACTTCCGAATTATGAATACAGTTAGCAACGACCATTTTTGACAAGAACCGCATCCTTCCGCATAAAAACTCATTTACGAAGGCAAATGAGCTACAAATTAATGTACGTGATGAAACATGTATGTGCATGACCTCTGTATACAAGATACTCTGCACAAATACAGTACGTTTTGCCTACATCAAAAGAAAAATCATGAAGACAACTAAAAAAAAGATTAGATTACTGTACATTATTCAATGAAGGAGGTGAAGACGACGAAGGTGATAATATCAACCCTAATAATAATAACAACAACAACAACAATTATAATAATAATAATAATAATAATAATAATAATAATAATAATAATAATAATAATAATAATAATAATAATAATAATAAACACTTTGAAGACTAAGGTGATAGTACCAAGAACCATTTTACTAAGTAGATGCATCCGAGCTGAGAGTGCTTTCCGAGCGTTCATGGTGTGAGCGTGCTAGCTCCGTGCCGGAGTGAGATGTTCCACTAGCGCAGGGTGGGTGGCGGGTGGCGTGAGCGCGTAGTGAGAGGAAGAGAGCGACGGGGATGAAAAATCGCGGCGGCGGCGGCGGCGGCGGCGGCGGCGGCGGCGGCGGCGGCGGCGGCGGCGGCGGCGGCGGCGGCGGCGGCGGCGGCGGCGTCGGTGGCGGCGTCGGTGGTGGTGGTGGCAGCGGCGGCGGTGGCAGTGGCGGACTCAGTGTGGCCGCTCGCTGCTTCCGCCCCCCCCCCCCCCCCCCTACCGGCACGCGAGCTTCGCATCCGTCTCCTCGCCGTATACATATTCATATCAAACCAAGACAATCACTGCACTGGAAATAGCTCGCCTAATGAATCGATAGAGCTTGCGGTTTTTGAAGCGTTACAACGATTTTCGAGAAAAGGTTGTTAATCTACAGGAATGCACTGTCCCTTATCTTTGGATCATCCAAGTTTCGAATATTCGTATTTTATTCAATGTGTCCGTGATAATAGTTTATTACATCAATAAACAATGCAAACTACATGATATGTTTGGAGAGGAGTAATGCTACATTTACTGTTTAGAATACAAATAAGGGAACATCTCAACATTCCGTCTAAGCATCGGTAATAAATAACATAAAGCACGTTCGAGATGAAAGTTCTTAATCCATAAATAAGATTTCAAACCTCCTTCTATGAGGAACTTACATAATGAAGTCAGAAACTATTATTAATAATTGAAAATTATAACCAAAGTTTTGATAATGAAAATGTCAAAAGTGAAAGTATAAACAGTATTTATTAAATTGTAAACAAGAAATAGAAAGCATAAAATTGATTTATTTTATGCCTTCCGAAACAGAAATAGATCTGATTAACTAGAAGACAATCGTATAAGTGTATATTTACGTCTGCCAATGTGATTATTAAAGACCGAATTCCCGTCTGTTTTTTTTCCTTATTTGAAATTGGATGAAACCTTTACAGAAATTTGAATTATGAAACCGACGTTATTTTTGTACTGGTTTTATTTTGCACGAAATTGCCAGTTTGGTGGATTACTGCATGATACTGCGCGTTTTATGTAATGCTGCCTAAAAATTGTACATTGTGGGTTTTTACTGGACGAATTTGCAAGTTTCATTATTTTATTGCATAAAATATATTTTTATATTATCAACTTGTTTTAATTTATCTTTTTTTAAGGTTTCATGTAACAAAATTGTTTTTTATGACATAACCCAGCAGTGCATTCGGGTGGTCTATGAAACCTGAGTGCTTTTTATTATGTACCAATTCAGCATTTTGTTGCCCTATGAACTGTGCATCTATACCTTTCATGATGCCTATTGTCTAATTAAAATTTCTGAGTTATTGCAGTAAGGATAGGGGGTGTTACCATGAAATAGGTCCGCTGTCGTTGGTTGCGGCCGCTCCGCGAACGCTGTGTTCCGGTCTATCTTCCCAATCGGATCGTATATCCGTTTTACCACTCATCGCTGAACTCACCAATAGGAGACTGCATGCGCGAGTCACATTCGACTTTATTTCCAGACACGAAGCTTAGTGGCTAGCGCAGTTTCAAATTCATCGAATTTCTCGAGAAAGAATGAGCGCAGTTTTTGACCGCTTTATAGCTGCGTGCTACGTCACAGTGAGGCGCGGCACACAGACAGAATGCAGTAAATGCAAAACGAAGTTTTTCCTATCTGAAATATATATTAGTTGATAGAAGATACAATAATTTCTCAGAAAATAATTTGGAAATATACACAATTGTAAACATTACAATGAAAACAATTAAGAACATTTCTTCTGTAACTTAATTATTTGTGATTTCTGACAATATATTGTTATTTTTCAATTTTTGTTTTTTATGTTAATTTAATTTTGTGTGCGAATAATATTTAAAAGGCCAATTAATGTGCAAATGTAATTCTAATAAAACACTGAAATCAAATTTTATTCACAGTAAATATCACATTAAAAATATGAAAGACGTTGATAAGTGGATTAACTTGAATTTTTAGGCTAATAACACCATTTTGCAAAGTTTTGATCTTTTTATTGCTTGTTTTTGCTCGTTTTAGTGTTTTTATTGCATGATTTAGAGAGTTTTACTGCTCGAAATTCATGTCTTTAGTAATTATATTATTTTATTAATCAGCAGACAGGTTGATAAAGACAGTTATTGTCCGATTTAACTTTAGTGACTTGTGACACAGGTACACAAAATAAAAAAAAAATTGTCAGATCCGAAGACTCGAAAGATGTTTCTCTATGTATGTTGACGCGCTGAATCCGAATGCCAAGCGAGAATCGCTCCATCACTCTCCAATTTTTTAAATCACTAGTCAATCAGTCACTAATCAATCGAAAACCCTCTGTCCCCACATGTCCTCTACTCGTCCCCCAAAACACGTGATGTGTCAGGACTTACCTGTCGTCAAAAAAGATCGTGTCCTAATGGGACAAATTCAAACCTGTATTAAAAGGCCAAGAACACACTGTTCCGGATATGTGCGCGATAATAATGTGTGTTGCAATAATAAGTTCTGTTTTTCATAAAATCTGAAAGTCATAATTTGAAACGATCTCAGCTGAGCTGATCACGTAAGATATAAGCTGCAGAGAAGGCTTGGAAAGCTCTTTATTTTGTGATGCGTATATTACGGAAAGCTAACTGTAACACGAAAATTTGAGCCTACATATCTTTGGTTCGTCCCGCAATGGAATTCGGAGTAGCTTGCTGGAATCTTATAGGTAAAGACAGGATTCCCGTGTTACTGCATCTTTTCTTTGCTAATTTGAAATGGGATGAAACCTTGGCAGAAATTTCAATCACGAAAAGGACGTTATTTTAGTACATATTTTATTTTGCACGAAAATGCACGTTTGAGGGATTTCTGCACG
This sequence comes from Teleogryllus occipitalis, assembly GCA_011170035.1. Lineage (NCBI taxonomy): Eukaryota > Metazoa > Arthropoda > Insecta > Orthoptera > Gryllidae > Teleogryllus > Teleogryllus occipitalis. Next base: position 74,122 of record BLKR01004910.1, on the reverse strand, counting down.
ATATTGCACGTTTTAGGTAATTCTGCCTGAAAATTGCACATATTGGGATTTTATTGGACGAATTTGCAAGATTCATAGTTTTATGGAAAAAATATATTTTTTATGTTACCGACTTTTTTTAATATTTTTTAAAGGATTCATTTAAGAAAGAAGTTTTTCTGACATAACCCAGCAGTGCGTTTGGGTGGTCTGTGAAACCCGAGTGTCGTTTAATATGTACGGAGGTCGTTCGATAAGTAACTTGTTTAGCATACTAGGAGATGACGAAAGCAACTTCTGTGAATTTTATTTAAAGCTACAACAATATACGGTAAAATTTCATTGTTGCTCTAGCTCATTGTTGGACAGCGACTTGAACAAAAGCGTTTGCGAGTCAGTGTGAAAGATGGATAGGACTGTAATTCGTGGTGTTATCCAATTCTTTTTTATGGAAGGTAAAAACGCGAAAGAAATCCATGAAAGAATAGCGCCTACATTGGGTGATTCATGCTCTTCGTATGAGACGGTGAGACTTTGGGTCAACGAATTTAAGCGAGGCAGGACAAGCATCGAAGATGCCTCAAGACCTGGGGCTCCAAAAACAGCTGTGACGCCAGAAAACATCGATAAAATCCATGATATTGTTTTAGCAGTCAGACGAGTGAAAGTGCGCGAGTTAGCAGAGGCCACAGGTATCTCAAATGACCGAGTGCATTTTATTTTGCATCATGAATTGAGTATGAATAAGCTTTGCGCAAGATGGGTGCCGCGATTGCTGACTGCAGAGATGAAACGAAATCGCATGAGAACATCTGTCGAGTGTTTGCAGCTATTCAAGCAAAATCCAGCGGATTTTTTGCGTCGTTTTGTTACCATGGACGAAACTTGGATTCACCATTACACTTCAGAAAAAAAGCAGCAGTCAAAACAATGGATTGCAAGAGGAGAACCGGCTCCGAAGAAGGCGAAATGTAGTCCATCAGCAGGGAAGGTGATGGCGTCAATCTTTTGGGATGCTAAAGGTATTCTTCTTATAGACAACCTAGAAAATGGAAAAACCACCACTGAAAAATACTATGCATCACTTCTGGAGAAACTCAAGGCAGCAATCGCGGATAAACGTCCTGAAATGGCAAGAAAAAATGTGTTGTTCCATCACGATAACGCCCCAGCACATTCAAGCCATATCGCTCAGCAGAAATTGACTGAACTTCGTTTCCAACTGCTTCCACATCCGCCCTATTCACTTGATTTGGCCCCCTCGGACTTTCATTTGTTCCCAAAATTAAAAACTTTCCTGGCTGGACAAAAATTTGTCAGCAATGAAGAAGCCATCCAGATAGTCAATGACTATTTCGAGGGTCTTGAAGAAATTACTTCAGAGAAGGGATCCTGAACCTGGAGAAACGTTGGGTCAAGTGTGCTGAACTTTGAGGGGATTATGTCGAAAAATAAGGTAAGTTACAACACTCAGATCATTGTTTTTCATATCGAAACAACTTACTTATCGTACGCCCCTCGTATCAATTCTGCATTTTGTTGCCCTGTGAACTGAGCGTCTATACCTTTCTCGATACGTATTGTCTAATTAAAATTTCTGAGTTATTGCAGCAAGGATAGGTCTGCGGCCATTGGCCGCTCAGCAAACGCTAAGTTCATAGTCTGTCTTCCCAATAGGATAATATATCCGTTTTCTCAGTTTTCGCTGAACTTACCAACACGAGACAGTATGCGCGAGTCACATATCACCTTACGCCCGGGTGCGAAGCTTAGCAACCAGCTGCACTGGATTTCAAATTCATTGAATTTCTCGGAACAGATGTTGTCCTGGGAGGTTCAAGAGAGAATGAACGCAGTTTTTGACCGCTTCTAGCAGCAGTCGCGTACGTCAGAGTGAGGCTCAGCACACAGACAAGTATAAATGTAGAACGAAGTTTTTCCTGCCTGAAACATATATTAGTTGATAAAAGATATAATAATTTCTTAGACAATAATTTGTAAATATACATAATTGTTAATTATTAATGAAAACAATGAAGAACATTTCTCCTGTAACTTAATTATTTTTTATTTCTGAATGTATATTTGCTTTGTTTCAATGTTTGTATTTAGGTTCTTGTGTTTTATGCTAATTTAATTTTGTTTGTGAATATTTAAAATGTCAAATATGATTTGTTTAATCAATATGTACAAACTTAATTATAATAACACCAAAATTATAATAGTTCATTCTCCTTAAATATCTCATTCAAAATGTAAAAATAAGTTGATAAGTGGATTCACTGGAGATTTTAGGCTACATAACACCGTTTTTGCAAAGCCTTGTACTTTTTATTGCATGTTTTTGCACGTTTTAGGGAGTTTTACTGCATGAAAATCCGGTCTTTACTCGTAGGTATATCGTTAAACCGAGTGCAGAAAAAACGACTAAATTCGCGAACAGAAACAACGAGGAAATGTCAACTGGGAATCATTAGTTACACGCAGAAAGGCAGAACATCTGTGTGCTCTCTTAAAGGCATACACAAAGCAACCGGCATGGGAAGCTATCAGTGAAAGACTTAAAATGCCATGCTACTTAAATAGGGGCGACAATTCACACGAAATAAAATTCAGAAAGGAAAGAACAGATACTTCAGCTTTGTGAATACGACCATTGTTGACTAGAACAATTTACCTGCAGAGGTGCTGGAAACACATCTCAAAAGCACGCGATTTCGCGTTAGAGATTTCTTAAGAGCGCATGTGTAGAGTACAATGATGTCCAGTGAAATGCAGTAAAGGCCAACAAAAGTGCGGGCAAAGTGCGATACAATTATATACTTACCGTTAATGAATAAATTATTGGTTACCGAAGAGAGATGCAGTGAAGTGAAGAGTTGGGCACAGAGTGGCGATGGGCACATTTTATCTATTCCTTTATACTTGTCTATTTGTGTTTTCATTTCATTCTTGTTTGTTTATTTGTATTATCTCCTTTAAATAATTGTATGGATTGCTTGTTTTAATTTCTATTTTTGTACTTCTTTGTTTATTAAATGCCACCGAGCGTACGTCATTTGATATTATTATTGTTATTATTATTATTATTATTATTATTATTATTATTTTTATTATTATTATTATTATTACTACTACTACTACTACTACTACTACTACTACTACTACTACTACTACTACTACTGTAATCTGCAAACTTCTCATTTTTCTTCTGAAATATGTGGGATGTAGGACTGGGGTGTAATTCTCTACTCACCAGTAGCATACTTACAGATTTTTGAGTCAATTGTTTCTTATAAGCTCTCAAAAACCTCCATTTTCCCACATGCCCCCTACTTATACATCACCTGTCTCCTAACCGGTTTCTTATAAAATGCCAAACACTATCATCTTTCCTTAGCGAATGCAATTCAATACAAACAGAATATAAAGCTTTGAAAATATAATTAGTAACTAAATTCCAAGGTCAAAAAATTACTGGGTGGTACAACAATGAATATAAATACATATAAACACTACAATTAATGTACCGAACTGTTACAGTAATTTTCAAAGTGTATTTAAAGTGATGTAATTTAACGTAAATCAAATAGTTTGTGAAAATTCTAAATTAAAGTTCTTGGAGTGGCGGCTCGGGCCCTCAAAAGTTGCTTGTTTACAGGATAATGGCAATAAGGGGGGAACTATGATGCTGAGACTGGTATACAATGAATTTATAAGTTCGGTTCAGAAATACACTGTTCTTAAATTTTCACTTCGAGACATTCCCATTTCTACAAGTTATCATTAGCAGTTATCATTATCTAAAATTATAAATAAAGAACACGTGTATTTGCCTACTTGTAAAATAAGTTATTGATTTTATTGTTTTTTGGGCCCAATAAATCAAAGTCGGCACGCCTTTCCTTGCTCGTAGTAAGTTTTGAAGAAACCCTTTCATTGATATTTGGGTAATGGAGTCACATTCGATGGAAATCATTGCAAGAGCTGATAATATGTGTTCTGTCATTGTATTGCACCGGAAAATTTTATTCCTTTTTAGACTGAAGAAATAACGTTCTGCCTCACATGCTGTCATGGTGTTGAGGCTGCAAAATAACTTAATCGGAGTTTTTTGGAAGAGCCACAGACGACGAATTGAGTTGGCGACAAGCGTTTTACGGTTTCCTCGCTTGTCACAAGGGAAAATTCTGAAAGACAATTATTTAAAAACTATTAGCTTACCTCGGCGTAAGAATTATTGAATATTGAAGTTGTCAATATTACCTTGTCTTAGGCGAACAGATCGTTTTTCTGTCGTAATTCGGGTGTAATACAATTTCAGGTAATGGTGCACGCCAAAACCTCTGTAAACGGAATCTACACGGCTGTAAGGTAACCTCCGCTGCCAACAGTCAAAAGCTATTTTTTCAATGCAGCCAGCATGTGAATTACTACTACGCCATTTTACTGACGAGGCGATCTTTTGTAAAAACGCTCGGCTGAAAATTCTCCAACAATTGACTCTGGTGGCGTCATATTAAGAGATACATTCGATTTCCAGAAGTGCCAACAATACGGGTTCCCAGTATCTGGCGCAATCTCGCGAGCGTCTATGAAAGCAGTTCAACTTTTCAGAACAGTTTGTTTTTCCAAAGTGTTTCATAGGAATGACGTCTTTGCCTTTCTCTCTGGAAGCCAACCCGCGATTTTTACAGAAAAAATGTAAGTCCAACGTTATAGTAAGTCCTTCGTTATAGTCTTTCCGCACCTCGGCGGGTGACGGTGGGAGGTGGGCACGCCTCTACCGTCGCTTCCTCGTTCGCCCAGGGCCGGACACGGGACGACAGCGCACGACCATAGGACCCACTGTGGCGTCGGCTATGTCACTCTAACGTGGGGATGAGCTGAATTTGATCCCCGAATCAGGCGAGAACGCAGTCAAAGTACCAACTGGAGCACATGTTACGGTGAACTCAAGGGATGGATATTTAAGCAAAAGTTAAGTGCCGAAATTAAACAATACAAGTGCGTCTTTGAGACATCAGTGGTCGCACGTGCGAGTTCGAGATGCAAGTCACTGCGAGTGCATCTTCGAAGCCCAAGATCTATTCTAGAAGTTCATCTTCGGAACACAAAGTCTTAAGTGAGAGTTTCGAAGACACGTTCGAGACACAAGTCAGATGAATGAACTCGAAGAAGAACACTCAGTAAAAGTTCAAAATGGAAAGGATAAGTACGAAGTGCGAAGTTCTAGCTGGGAGTCATTTTGGAGTCTCACACGCGACAAAACGTAGGGTTTGATCCCCTCCTCTGATCCCAGTGCCTCACCTTGATTGCTTGAAATCAGCTATCGGGAGCGGTGGCGGGGTGACACTCGAACCAATGATGCGCTGGCTCATGTAACACAAAAAATTGCTGGTACATTTTCGGTGCGAAGGTGCCCATCCGGGCGGGGGGCCTACGCCTCGATTTCGTGGTCGGTGGAATGCGGTGCAGCTGCAGCTTTAATCTTTGAAATAATTCTTTTGGCAAAAGAACCGTTTGGACGCGCTTGTGTGCATTACGAATTGCTGGCTCCTGCAATTTTATGAGATGGTCGAACGATCGCTCTTTCGCCTAGGTGTCCATGTCAAATCGCGGTGCCATGCGAAGCTTGCCCTGTTAACTGCCCTGCTATCCCACCCGCGAGAGCCGGCTGCACCGCAGCGCCCTTTGGATGTTTAGTGATTTTTAGTGGAGGAGGCATTTTTTTGACCGGTGGCGCTGAGCAGGGCAAATCAACATTAAAAAGGGCTACTGTCAAAAGACAAAAGATTTGTCTTTTGGCGGCGCGTCGATGCGGTGTGGGCACGTGGCGGACCTCGGTTCTAAGTTGCAAAAAACAGACCGTCGCATGCGGCAGGTACCTGCGGGAGTCATAAGCTATACGCCCGCGCTGTCGGGCCGGCCGGTGCGGCGAGAGAGTGACGGTACAGGCTGGGCCGTGCAGGTACCGAGCCGAAGGCCAGCGCCGCGCCAAATGTTTTGATTAATAAAATCGAGGGTGGAGTTGATGTCTGTTTACGGAGGGTGTGACGTTACATTACATCATAAAATAATACTACTTGAACCCGCAGAAGGATTTCCAAGTGGTAAAAAGGTTTTGCTTGAGCCAAGATCCAAACTTAAACGCTTAGGTTTCGCAAGCACTGGACTTAACCATTGCTCTAACAGGCCGAGTTGCCATGACAGGCTCCCCCACGATTTAAAAGGAAAGTTGAACATTTACCATTTTCGAAAATACTGATTCTTCAATGAAAATCGGACCTATGCCTTTTTATTATGCGAGCATTCTTCTATTTAAGTAAAAAAAGAAAATGGTGATCAGATTTTTAATTACAAATTGTAGGAATTGTAGGAAGACGTCAAAGAAATGTTAACTTTTGCAATTTTCGGTAATTTAGAGATTTCAATGAAATTCGGACCTGTACCATATGCATAAATTGTTCTCTTCGAGAAAATATAATTATGTTATTTTTACTGTTTTTTTACAGGGAACGTGACTGTTGAAGACACAATCCCTTCTTTAGTGCCTCATCAGAAAACAGAACAGTGCTTCCGAATTGAGGATTTTGGACGATACGTTGAAGGTAATTCCGAGGGAAATTCACACATAGCAGGAGGTCGAACGGGGTCATTGACTGCACTTTTCGCCTGTGCTATGGGTGTAGCTGTTGAGAATGAGCCACTCTCACATTGTCGTGAAGTCGAATACTGATGTCCGTGGTACGAGGGGGCTTGCTGGTACTCAGGTCTTCGTCAACCGTTGCAGAATTCTTTCCCCCAATCCTACAGTTCTGGTAGTTTTGTTTCTACCAGTTCCATATCTATACACCATAAATGACGTCCAATCTCGCAGGCACTGAACAGTGGCAGAGAACGTTAAACTGTAAGTGTGTTGCCGACTCGGAAATCTCCCGCGGTATATACGTAGGTTTTCAGAACGTGGCGCATGAGCGGCTTGTCTTCACGATAGAGTATGGGACGGTTTTTGCGTCTTTCTCGGACGTGCCGCCAGATGTCGCATGATCGCGATCGTATCAAGCTGTGCTGCAGATCAAGCGACATCTAGCGGCACGGCCGAGAAAGACGCGAAAAGCCGTGCTATATTCCATCGTGAAGACAAGTCCCTCACGCGCCACGTGACGAAAACCCAAGTATAGTCTCGCAGGTAGACACGATTTACCTTTAGCTTCCCCTAACTAACAGCAAATTGGCCATTTCGTGGAACGTATAGCAATCGATACTGTTGCTGCCAGACGAGACAGTAAACACATCAGAAACGTATTGCTTCTGTATTTGCCAGAGAACGGGGAGAAAACTAGTATTTCAGCCAGAGTAGGGTATAAGCTAGGAGGTGACGTATTCGGGATCGCATAACCACTGTGCGCTGAAATTTGCCTTCTTGCGGAGTCGCAGAGTAGCGTCGTAGAGTTTTAGTTGCTTTACAAAACGTACTTCTCAGCCCCTTCGACCTCCTCTCAACGATCGTTATATTCTGTGTAGAAGTTCCAGGGATATTTTACGATCTTAAAATAAACAAAGCGCCAATGAATGAAGTCCTCTTGTTTAATAAACACGTTTTTATTCTCTCTTCTGACATATTCTAAAATTAATATCTTGAAATAGTCGAAGTAGGGCGTTACGTAAAAAATGAAGTAATGTATGGTTTACTGTTTGCTCGCGCTAATGTTAAATTCTTTTTTAGTGCAATATTTTCAAACAAAAGGAAATGATCAATACACCGAACTCCTCTTTACCCCACAGCCTCATAAGTTTGTATTCTTGGATTTTTGAGGCCCTTTCTTTTGTGGTATCAAGTTTGCTCGCGATCTGAAAACACCCAGTCATTTTTCTTCGAAATGTTGTAAGTCGTTATCTTAGAAAATGCAATAGCTTGTGATATTTTCTTCACCGCACTACTTCATGGTTTTTTGAGAAATGTTCGAATGTAGAAAAATATTCCATCATCACTGTCTAAGATTGCCTCTACGTATATCCTGTTTCTTGTATTCACCGCTTATGGCGTTCGTTTAATATTTGTTTAATACTGATGTTTTACAGATAGTTTCTTTCTATAACTTCACCTCTCACAGTAAGAATATAACTTAAATGTATTAGATTTCGCCTCGAAGACTGGTTCTGCAATTTTTTCACAAGGGCACTACAACCATTTTCTCTCCGATACTATCCTAAAAATATGAATTCTTCTACATATCCATTAGTCGTATTCTTCAAAGTATTTAAGATTAATCATGTATTATGTTCATATGTATCAAAAGCATCAACATACTACCCCGTTACACCATTAATTAGATTTGCTATTTCGTACTCGTACTATTGACATTTTCCCCTCGAATTCAAAAATAAAACTGAAAATGTGTGCCCATCAGCTGCACTATTTAATTTATTCATTTGGGGCAATCAGTATTTATAAACATACTGAATATGTGTATAAAAATATTAAGTAGTGTAATAGAACAATAAAATGCCATGTCTGTTTCTCATTTTCATCACTTCATTTCGCTAATCGAATTCGGAATGGTTTCGGCGTATCGTTTCCATTTTCAAACGTCACTGTCGTTATTAAAAGTAGAAGGTAAGTATTACGGCCACGTGTAATGGCTTCACCTGCGCCTGTGGCGTTGTACTTCTATTAAATGAGTCACTTGGAGACGCCACGCGTGGAGCGCGCCTCGCTGCGCGCTCGCGGTGCATTAAACGAATCAAGGGAAAGAAGATACGGAGCAGGGCGGGCGACGTGACGCCCGAAAACATGCAGCGGAACATTTGCTCCGTCGGGAGGATGCTAATATCGCGGCGCGAGAGTTTTGTAAGTGGGATAGTAAGTCTGCATGTTTATGGCAGTTATCTCGGCTGCTGAGGTGCTCCGTTATTTCGCGCGCTCGCCCTAATAAAGGAAGCTGCAACGGTGGAGATGGCTGGCGCGCAGATAGGCGCCCTCACACACCCCGACTTGCCCCTCGCTCTTTCTCCCTCCGCGACACCACTGCCATCCCCGCCGCCCGCACCATGAGAACACAGACGTCCTCGCGCTTCCTCCAGCTCTGAAACGACGCCCCTGGAACAGCCGCACCATTCCTCCGCTAGCAGCCAAAATGGAAGTTCTTTGCTTCAAAAGTATTTGGGAATACATTCTAGAAATCTCTTTTTAACTTCCTAAGATTAAATATTTAGTTTTCTTTTCCCCAATATTTCTAATGAAATAATTTAGACTATCAAGTGAAGTCGTAGGCTTCCGCGGCCAGTCATGTAAATGATCTTGGCAGTCCCGGTGACGCCACGTCGAAGGCTGTGTTGCCGACGTTTCGACCATCTTGTCGTGCTCTTCCTCAGCAGACCAGCCCTCACACACCAGACCCTCAGTAGACCAGTTCCAAACCAGAGACTCCTGAATTGATGGAGTAGTCCGATTCTTCAGATTCATCTTCAAGAACCAAACATTACTTTTTGTGGATAAAATTGTTGTGAAAATTGTGTGAACATTTTAAGCGGAATTCCGTGTTACCGAACGATGCCGATCTCCTTTGACGGTTCCGTGGACTGGAAGAGCCCAACAACGCGTCTTGACTTTATTACAGTCGACTCGTTATAGTGAACTCGGATGTAGTGAACTAAAGTCATTGGTCCCGTATCAATTACATTACAAATAAGCATAAGACTATTCGGTTATAGTGAACCTGTACCTCGGCTATAGCGAACATAGAAGGTAAGTCCTGGAAATTAATTGGATCTCTTATGTAATTAGGCGAATAAAAGGGCCTTCGGAGAATTCGACGTGTTCCGACAGAACGAGAGGCATTGAAGGGTGTCAACACTACATTACAATACTTAAGAGGCAGGGAACTCTGGAGAAGGATCCAGAGAAATTACTAATGAAAAATGTAGGAAGCGAACAATTGAAAATAATTTATTTTAAGTACAAATAAAGATATTGAGTTTTCAGTTCGTGCTGTTAATGAATTTAGCTGTATCTTTGTATTAATAAAATCAATCAAGTTAGAGAAATTCCATTACATTTTGACATTATCGAATATAGTGAACCTCTGATATAGTGAGCTAAACAAGTTACTCCACAGGAATTCACTATAACCGGAGTCGACTGTACTTTGCGGAGGTAAAGTAAACTACTGCGAGAGATCCACAGTATTAATAACTTTTGCAAAAGTGGTCTGCGACCAAAAGTTTGTAAAAATCTGCTCAAAAAACGGATATCGAAACGAAAAAATGTTGAATATGTTCAAAAATCAATTATATCCTAGATTTCCCATTGCATTCATTCCATTTTATCGTACGTTCCTCGGGTCAACGAGCCTGGAGAGACTGTATTGTGGCGCCGCGTGTGGCGGATGAAGGAACTGCAACAACCTCGTCTGTCTTTACTTGGTAACGCCAGATATCGCTACGATCGTTTGTTGAGGCAGTAATTCGTTCTTTATGAACGTAAAGCAAGGGACATTTTTACGTTGAAACTGATCATCTGGTCGTCTAGGGCCGTCAGAAGGATTTTTGACGCCTCCTGCAAGGTCTGCTTATGAGGCCCCATATTTATATCGGGAGATAATATAATTTTAGCTGTATGCTCTTATTACATCCTTCGTTTAAAATCAGAATGCAAACGGTTTATGAGGAAACAAACAGGAAAAGCCATTTTTTCGAAATAATTTTGTTCATCATATTCTTAACGAAGAAAACTTTCTTCCTGTGTAGTTTTTCTGTGTTAAGAGAAACCGTATAAACGAACAAGAGTTGCAATTAATTGAAGAAATAGGAACTGGATGATATGTATAAATCAGTAGCGATTTGCCGAAATAAATTAACTTCACTTTTGAATAAAAAATCGAATGTAAATTTTATATGTTGGATATTTTTCTTTTAATGAAAATGTTCATTGTGTAAAACGAATATCTCATTGTGATGCTCATTTGTTAAGTTAATGTGATACACTACGCTAGTTAATGCATATTTCCTTACCAAAACCTGTTATCTCTAAATAAACATTAAATAACCAAATTGTTATTATTTACTATTAAATTATACACTATCTTAGCATTTATTCTTTTTAAATTCATTTTGTTATTACACGTATATATTGTAACGTTTTATACTTTTTAAAATTTTAAAATTATTTTTTCTGAATATAATTTCAAATTTTAATTGTATAAACATTTGATTACTTTCTCTACCATCCGTTCACACATAATATAGAGCAGGCCTGGCCAACAATCCGATCGCGGTTGACTGGTGGATAACAGCATATATTTTTGACGATCTCTTTTAATATTAAAAAAAGTATACGCTATTCATTAGTCCCGTAAGTGTAGTGTATGTTATCTTCTGGGAGATGACAGTGATCTTCCCCGCTGGATGGCGAGATCCGGCACCGACTTACCATCGGCTAGCGGGGTTTCCCCCTAACCAGGACTCTCCCGCCAACAGGGCACTGCCCCAGCCGGGACAAGCTCTCTCTAAGCTCCCGACTGGTCTCCCGAAATTTGTGGTAGTCTAGTGCATATTAGTGTAAGTGTGCGTGTGTGTGTGTGTGTGTGTGTGTGTGTAAGGGGAGAGGATAGGACAAGGAAGAGGAAGGAAAGATCGCGCGCGGTCTGTTGTCCGTTTGTTAGGGTACAGCTGCGGCATTCACCTGGTGTTGATCGGAGAAACCACGAAAAACTACCGATCAGAGCAGCCGGCCGCTAGAAATTTCCTCCAGACAGCGACTGAATTCGACCTAGCTGAAAAGCTAGTCACTCACACACACACATGTACGAGTGTGTGTCCCACATATATCATAATCATCATCATCATCATCATCATCATCAAGGTCTATGCCGATTGACCTGTTCCGTATTCCCTCCATCTTCTAATGGCTATACGTGTATCTTCAGTTCCTTTGGGTGCGTGGTGGAAAACGTATTTGGTAGTCTCACTAGTTATCCGTTGGATAAGACGAAACCATTTCTTTTTCCGTTCTTGAATTCTCATATTGAGGTTGAAAATGTTCAGTTCGTCGTCGTCATATATATATATATATATATATATATATATATATATATATATATATATATATATATATATATATATGACGACGACAAACTGAACGAACGATAGAACGAACGATGACGACGACGACGACGAATATATATATATATATATATATATATATATATATATATATATATATATATATATATATATATATATATATAAGCAAATCGCGTGTCCGTCTATCCGTGAACAACTACATTTAAACCGCTTACAGGATTTTCACCAAAATTGATATTCTCCGATCGTTTTGCTGTTGTCACGAATCTGAAAGAGACTGCCAAATTTTGGGAAGTACTTTACCTGTAGCCCCTACATTTTCAGAATCTAAAAAATTGCGCCGATTTTTATTAAATCGATTTTCAAAAATTGAAACGTTTAGCATTTTTGATGATCCCTCCACCAACTTTATTTTAAAGATTTTTTACTTAATGCAATCTGTTCTCAAAATTAAATGTTAAATATCTGTTTTTGTGTATTTTTCAGTGAAATAAAGACTAGATATTCTCAAAAACTATGGGCTCCAAATTTGTTCATTAATTTTTTGAGCACCTAGAGTATAATTTGCTTAGTAAAGCGTAGATCTATTTTCATGAAGAGTTTTGAAAAATTGAAAATTGAAAAAGTTCAAGTTTTTCAAATTGATTTGATACATTTAATACTGAAGCTAGAGGTTTCTTATAAAATGCGGACTATTCCTGAATATGAGATATTTAAATATTTTCATATACTTCATTAAAACAATTCATTTTCATATACTTATTTTCAAATAGAGTTCGCGGAAATTTGAGTTTAATTGTGGAAAATTTAAATGTTTTTTCAAAATGTGAGTAGTTTCCTTTGTTGGTGGGAAACATTTCTGAAATGACAGTGTGAGCAAAGTACCGTTCAATTGCCCGTAATACAAAGGATGTTTTTCTTAAAATGGTTTCTTGGAGTGGTGCAAAGTACGGTTACAAATATGGTGTACGTCTGATTATTACTAAATCCTGTGATCTTTCAAAAATTGACCGACTTATTTGGCTCAGCTGATGCTACTGCAGTGTCTCTAACCGAGAGATCTTAGACACTAGCTTAGATCGAGAGTCCCCATGGTTGGCGAGATCTTCGATACTAGCTAGATAGCTAGGTCGAAATCAGTCACTGCCTGGAAGAGAATTCTAGCGGTCGGCTCGATCGGTAGTTTTCAGTGGTTTCTCCGACCAACATCAGGCGAATGCTGGAACAGTAACATAAGAAACGGGCCACGTACTGCGCACGTACTTTCCTTCCTCTTTATTGTTCTATCATCACCCCTTACATGCAGACACACTTATAAGTACTACTCTTCCACACGTCGGGAGATCTGTCGAAAGGTTAAGGCTAGTCCTAATTGGGGCGTCCCACCGCTAGTGGGGAATACCTGTTTGAGGAAAACCCCACAAGCCGACATGTAGTTCGGTAATAGATATCACCACTCAACGGGAGAATATCATCGCCACCTCCGTGACAAACCATGTTCTATACTTACGGGGCTAATGACCATAGCAGTTGACACGCTTGAAAACAGAAATCAATCAAGTTGAAAATTGCAGATCTTCGAAAGTTCCAAATTCGAATCTCCAGCGCTTCTGTTGCTGACGAGTATTTTACGAGATAGCTGAAGAGTTAGTAGTATACAGTTTGCAATATTGTAATACGAGTATTACGATCTATGACTGGTAAAATGAAAAAAAGCATGTGCTCTTGTAGCTTTTTGAAAATACCATTGGTTTTCGCGTAATTGTAACAATGGCTGAGTACATATCAGGCCCTACAACTACAAGTGCAACATCTCGACGCGGCGGATGATGATTCTATTGTTAGGCGACATGTTTTCTCACTTTATTGAACGCAGGTTTGGATTGTTGAATTTATATTGTTGTATTTGCTTTAAAAGAATGAGTTTTCTACAAACATATCTAATGTGTTCCAGATATAATATTCAAATGATAAAATACGATAGATTTTTAACATACTTTTTATGGATTCACAAGTTTATACATCCATTCACATCTTTAGAACAGATTTCATTTAAGATAAAAATCTGTCTTTAATGCCTTTCTAACCATTATAATGTATTTTTTGCAATTTTCGAAACAACCGTGAGTTTTCCGGAAATCGGACCAGCACCACTCTTATTACCATCCTTTGATACATACAAGGAGAAATTTTGAATAAAAAAAAATTGGAGCCGTTTTTGAGAAAATAATTGTTTACAAATTACCAACATTTCACACTAAAATTCGAGAAAACGCATATTTTCGATAAATTGTAGGTAACCTTATTTCAAGACCTGTTACTCAAAAACAGGTTTAATTAAGGAAAATAATATTTGTTCAATATTGTATTTGTAGGAAGACGCTAAGACGCCGAACGTTTTCAATTTTCGTAAAATCATTCATTTCAACGAACATGAGACCTGCGTCTTTGCTGCGTTTTACTCGCTATCCAAGGACAAAGTTTAATACAAAATTGGAGCCATTTTGAAGGTATAATTGAGGCCTCATGTAAAGTACCACCAAAAATCAAAATATCCATTTCAAACTCTCAGGGGATCGACTTCGTTCAGAGCGATCAGGGAAAATCGTGTGAACTATTTAGGCGCTAGCGTTGATCACAGTCGGACGGACGGACGGACGGACGGACGGACGGACGGACGGACGGACGGACGGACGGACGGACAGACGGACGGACAGACACGTTTTGCCGTCAATCAATTTCTCGGTATCAAAGACCCATAAAATATTGAGCCAGATGAAAATTGGGGTGGGTGTACGTACCCTATCAACACCAAACTATTTTTAAAATATTTATTTACAGTATTAAAAATATTTAAAAAATATAGGTTACAAATATTGAGCGGAGGCAACACCACATTCGTAACAGTCCGAGTCTCTTTTTCCTATTATTTGCTAAAAATTTGGAAGCTAATACAAAGGAAGAATCTATATTTTAATACAATGTATAAGTTTTTTTAAGAGAAAGAAATTCTTTTTCGCTAAAGGAGCACATTTATCGTCAAAAAGAGGAACAGTCTACCTGACACCCTGGTATTCTGAACCTGACGATCTACATTTGTGTCTGCGAAATTGGACAAATTGTTAAAATTCCACCAGCCTTAACCATCTCATTAGTTTTTTATATTTATTATGAATTTGATGTTTATCTCAGTATTTTGATTGATTTTGTGTTTATTTTTAAAATTTTAATAAATATTTTTTATTGATTTTTTTTATTTAAAATTTTAATAAATAATTTCTATTGTACATTTTATTGTCTTTTTATTAATTTGTACTTTATGATTTTAAAAGACAAATAAACAGACAAATTAGGTATTGATAATATGAAATAATATTTTGATGTTTCATGTAAAATAACAGTTTTGGTCTACGGAACATTGATTCTTTTTCATCTGCAGGTTGCGGTGGTCCAGAAAAGGTTGGAAACCCCTGGTTTAAACGTTTAACACAAAACATCACCGGCGATGTAGGATAGACGAGGTGAGAATAGGGATGTTCCCTAATCCCCCAGTTCTAAATGATTTGAGCCTAACGTTGGGTGTAAGGTACGTTCAACTCTTCATCTTTAACAGTCAAACTATCGTATTAAGCATGCTATATCTGAGCCTCACAACCGTAAAATATTGTAAACAAAGAGATGACTATGTTTTCCCGAGTTTCCTCATTGTAAGAGTGCTGAGTATGTGCCAGGTGCGTACCACTATGAATCTATCTCCTTAGTAGTATAGAGTTGGCAAAAACTGAAAAAAGGTAACATTTCAAAACACTTTTAACAGATCCTACAGATCGTTATTTTGGCACATGTGACAAAATCTGTGTGTTCTGACATATTTAACCAAACATTTAGACGCATCCTTCTGTAGTTCAAAATCCGTTCTTTTTGCTAAAAAGGTGCGCTGGTTTTATAAAAATGGTTATTACGAACTTGTCCGGTATCGTGAAGAACATTACAATCTAATTTTTTTTAGATATCAATAGGAAGACCTAATTTACGGTTGGGAAAATGATAAAAATAACTCAGGCTTAGTAAGAACTGTTCAGATGCCTGAATATGAAAATGAATCATGCAAATAATTCAAGAATATTAAACATTTGAGCTCTTTTTCTTCTTAATTCAGCATTTTTACTCAATAAATGTTTGTAAACATTCTATATCTGTAAGATGATAATATTATACTATAAAATAACAAGAAATATAGCTACGTACTAGATCAGAAACCGTTCGATTTAAATACAAATCCGTTCATTTATTTAAAATTTAATTAATTAGAATGCTAGAATTTCGTCCTTCCTCTTCGATTTCAATCTCATTTAACTACCACTGACACGATTTCACGTCGATGGAATAAAATGGTTTCAGACTTATCACTTTTCCCAGTCGTCTCAATCATGTCTTTTATGCGAATATTTCTTTATGTGCAGATCCGACGCAGTCGTTTCCCTCCGCGGAGTTCCGCTCCCGTAGCGCTGGTCGTTTCATAGATAAGCAATTCGTTCGGAAAGCCCCGCTCCGTACTGCGGACCATTTTTAACGGTGATTCAGTGCGAAGTGCACGTCCGTCCGCCGCGCGCCGTCTTTCCCGCAGCGCAGCGCTGTGGCGGGCGGCGCGGCGGGGCGCGTGCGAGGGCGCGGGGACGGGCAGGGGAAGGGGGCGCGGACCGGCCTGGGGACGGAGCCGAGGCAGGGAACGTGGCCGGGAGCGGGGGCGCGTGCGGGGCCGAGGAAGGCGCGGGGTCGGGGTCGGGCACGGGAAGGGGGCGGGGACCGGCGTGAGGACGAAACCGCGGGGGAGCCGTGGCCGGGAACGGGGCCGAGGGCGGGACGGGGGTGGGACCGATACGGGAGCGGGGACTGGCCTAGGGACGGAGCCGCGGGGGAGGCGGGCAGGAAATGTGGCCGGGAACGGGGCCGGGGGTGGAGGTGGGCCGGGGGCCAGGGCGCCGCCCGCGGCGGTGGTGCGCGCGCTCTGTCACTGGCGGTCGATACCGACATCTGCACGACCCGGCGGCGGCGGCGGCGCGGCGGCGGCGTTCGCACCCATTGTTGGCGCGCCCAGGCCCCGCGTGCGGTCGCGGGGGTGCGCGCCCCTCGCGCGCCTCCTCCCGAGGGCAGCACGCGACTCGGCGCCGCGCCTCGCCACTCTCGCCCCCGCGCCCGCACCCCGCGCCCGCGCCCGCGCCCGCGCCCGCGCCGCATGCCTGCTGCCGCGCGGCTTGTTGATTCGCGCTGAGAGGCGGGACCTCCCAATGTAAAGAAGCTGTGTTTTTGCTTTCGCTTTGTGGTGGCTTTGGCGTCTACTTTGGCGAGGAAGGTCAAGGTTTTGTCACACCTTCTGCTTCCAGGATCCCACTTATACGTTTGCCGCTTAGGCTTTCATTTTTCAGGGATACTAGTGAGAACCCGTCAACATTTGACGGTGAGATCTGAGATAAATGTAAAATACTGTGCCCAGACTAATGTTCACAATATGTTGCATTTTTTGGATCTTCAGGGTATAACGAAGATATTCTGTGATGTGGAGTTCCCAAAATTTTGAACACGTATGACCCATGACCAGATGGCAATGCAATATGCCCCACATTTTTCAATAATACACCAAATGACACAAAAGAAAGAGCACTATTATACTGACGGATATTATTTCTAAAGTTTTTTTGTGTCATCATCTATAAACAAATTTAATTACTTCTGGCATATTGCTCGAATGTAAACTTATTTTCCTATTTAAGCAACACAGAGTAAACCCGTTTGCAAAATTTCTCTCATGCTAAGTACAAAGCAGAACAAAACTGACATTTCATAGACAACGACCCAATGGAAAACGAAATGACCTCACTATCACGACACCTACGCTGACTCTCTTTCCCTGCGTCCAGTTAATATACGTTTGCGTCTTTTGGGGCGCGTGGGCAACGATTCGGAATTCGACATAACCTGTGAACAACTTCACTACTTCAGTACGACTGAGCAAAACCCACTGTCCGAATGTTCTCTACAAAATACATCACAAAAGCAAATACATGCAAACTGTCAACGCCACAATAGACTGAAACAAAACCTTGACGAATTGTAAACAAATCTCAACAATCAAAACAAAACATCAAGCAGCGCCACCATGTAGCAGCGTGGACTCACATCTAACGTTTCATATAAACGATTTTGAAACAGCCACCCTTTGGAAGAAAACAATTGACTATTGATAAGCGTGCTATTAAAGAATGATTTAATTAATTAATTTACACCGTAAATATTTGTGAATCAACACAGACAATATCTGATAACAAATCTAGGGATCACATTCTTTCATTTAAAGGAAAAAATACTACAATCGGTTCAGTAGAAGCTCTAAACGAAGTCATGGCAGAATACCTTATTTCTTTAAATATATAGATAATTTGGTTTCTACTATGCATATTGGCCACAACTTGCACAACGTCTTTACATACTCGCACTATACTGATAAAGTACGTTAATCTTTTCTGCAGGAATCTGAAAAAGTAACTTCTCTTAAAATATAAATTTGATATAATAGCTCAGAGATAGGAAACTATTAATATCTCAGAATGAGGAAACGTACTGTTTACATCAGTTCATGTCATCATAATTCTTATATATATATATATATATATATATATATATATATATATATATATATATATATATATATATTGAAATGTCTGATGTCTGTGACTCCACTCTCAATGATCCTTCCTAGAACCAAGTAAAATATTATTATTACTATTATTATTATTATTTTCATTATTATTATACTTCTTTATTACTTCTCTATTTCTCAAGAAATGTCGGAGCAATCCTGCTCAAGACACAACTTCTCTATATAAAAATATCGGTTTGCTACAATTAAGAGATTCCTCATACAGTGTTCTAAACAACTTACGTGTAGTCTTCCATTAATTATGATTTTGGGGATGTGATGTTTTTACTTCCTGGGTTCTTCATCCACCTCATTCAAGGCCCAAAAACTTTCTAGTGATGCTTGCCGTACCCAGTAAAGCGGCTTTTTGCATAGTTCTGAAGTGTTTTCCTCGTAACTTCAGACTTTTTCCACCTTTCTGCCAATTCTTCGCGACTTCACCATTTGCCGAGACTATCACAAGTTCTATCTCCCCTCTCTGCAATGTGTACATGTCCTTCAACCCAACAGCTAGTGGCTGGTATTTTCGTTTTTTCTCAACCACAGTTGACACTAGGTTGTCGTATTATTATTATTATTATTATTATTATTATTATTATTATTATTATTATTATTGTTGTTGTTGTTGTTGGTGGTGGTGGTGGTGGTGGTGGTGGTGGTGGTGGTGGTGGTGGTGGTGGTGGTGGTGGTGTTGTTTGCCACTACATATATTAATATCTTTAAATTATTTGCTGAAAGGTAATTTATGGGTATATATCGATCAGATATTACTGGTAAAATATCACTAAAAACTTCGGTTTTGGAACACCCAAAAATGATATTTGAATATGAGTGTCTTTTTATAGGGCTTCAAAATTCAAAGTATTTCCATTAAATTCCGGAATATAGTATGACATAATGAATCCTTTTTTATTAGAAAAACGTATATAAATTCTTTAAGCCTTCATTTACCTGAATTATTTATGTATTTCTTCGTCCAAATGGTGAAATATTTCATGTGACGTAAATGGAAAACGTAAAATTGTGCACATTTTTTTGAGCCCCCAACTATTAATATACTTAGTTAAATTATGAACAAAGGTTTCAACAAGGTTTTTCTGTACCATTTGATAACAAAACATAATCTCATCAGTATTAAAGAAAGTATTTGCATCGGCGAACAAGTTATATTTCATCTGATGACAGAGCTGAAATAACTAAACTTCCAAATCCCACACCACAAAACCCAAGTAAGCGTGCGCGGATACTGAACTTGCATTTATGTCTAGAAGCTAAGTAAGCAGCCAATCTCGTCGTTTGTTCAATAGAAGCTGTACGAAAGACTTGACCCAAATGGAGGCCCAGAAGCTGAATTGCATATAGCATGCTTATTTTGACTTAGAATTCTACAATACAATGGGAAATAGTGCATTAATATCATGGTTAAAATAAGTATTAATTTCTATTTTAAAGATCAGTATCATCTTCATACACAATTCTCTAAGAATAGATCTGTCTGACTCTAGACATCGTGGAGTAAGCATCGTATCGCTCCGCTTATCGCTGTGCTCCGGTGCTCCGCTCACCTCGTGTTTACTTGCAAGTTCTAACGGGCACCGCTACTAGCAGTACCCCATTTTTCTGAAAGTGTTATTTATTTTGCATCAGTATTGTTTATTGTCCACAACGAAATATTTTACTGCTCAGTGAAAGTTTAGTGGTGCAGCGAAAGCTCTATGTTCGCAATAAGTCCCCCCGCTTTTGAGGGTCAATTGGTGTCAGCAGCCCACGTTCTAAATGGTGACATGCCGGAGCAGCTCACAGCAACGAATGAAGATGTGCTCCCATTCCCACCACAGATGGAAGATATTCAACCCCAGGGGCAATTTAACACTTGACAACCGCCCGCCTAGCAAAAGACACTGACAATTTTCAGGCAGTATGCTCTAGCTATCAGGTATGGGTTGCCCCGCAACAATCACAGTCAATATGCTACTAGTGATTACTAAGCTGTAGATTTTTGCCTATTTGCTTATTCTTTTTCTTCAATGGAAAACGCAATCTTTTAGGTTACTTTGTTGATCGCGGGTTAACGGTGCACCTCGGCCTTCGCTGTCACGGCTCCTTAATAAATCGAGAAAGCCTAGGCTAAGATGCACTGTAAACCCCGAATCAGCCGGTTACTTATTCATTTTGAGGCATTAGGAGTGTTATATGCGAATTTTGTAATGCCTCTAAATGCCTAGTTCACTAATAAATGCCTAGTTTGTGTTTAAATACCTAAATGTTGCCTTTTCTCGTATTTATTGATCAAAATGCAAAAATCCTCAATAAAAAAGTAATCAAATATTAGTTTTTTTCGTTTCGAACAATTACCGATAAATCTGTGTTGCGTTTTTCTGCCACCAGTACCGCGGGTATTTCGTATTACGGACTCTAAATAAATCGAAGTGTAGTCGAGATATTTTTATGCATTTCCATTGGTTTGATGAGTTGAGGTTTTGCGAAACGAGTGTAAGCGAGTGTGAGCGAGTGTGCGCGAGTGTGCACTTTTAATTCCGCTCTTGCTTTTTTTATTTGAGTGAATAAATGCCGAAGCAAAAGGCTTCAAAAGCATTTGTGTTTATCGTTCCCCAAAAAATGCCGTTATCAACTATTCTGTCATTGTAAGAATTGTTAGGAATGCTTTGAGTAGTGCATTAATAAAAATAATTTTGAATTGTTAAAAAGTTTAGCTTTGCGATTGTTTTTGAATTTTTGTAGGACACTTGTGGCCACAGAATTTCAAAGTGTTGTATCCAAAAATGTTGCACGTTGCTTGCTATGCACACGCACTTCAGACTGACTGAGGAGATTACGTTGCAATTTCCCTCTGTGAACATCCTCGTGTCTAGCATAAAAAAGGTTTTTTTCAAAGGCACCTTCTCGAATTTCTGCATTTATTTATTTATTTTACGTCAAAGAAACAGTTAAAACTGCGTATGACGTATTCAACGAAATTTCATTCAACGAAATTTTGCAACAACGCTTCTACCACCAAAGCCCGTGATTACACGATGGGGTACATGGTTGGAAGCTGCTTCTATTATGCAGAACATCTCAACGAAATTAAAGAGGTAATGGTTTAACCCATTAATGGCATTTTTCATCTTCAGTGTTTGAAAATCTAATGTTTGTAGGTGTCGAGGTGGTATATTCGTGCCAGTCGCCAGTCAAACACTCGACCATTTATTACACCTACAGATTAACAATAGCTGTTTGTAAAAGTGAATAGAGAATTTAAATAATTATTTGTAAAAAGTTAAAGAGAAGTATTGAAAAGTTGCTCTAGAAAAACAATGTTTACTAATACATTTAGTCTCTCGAATGATTTTTCATTTTTACACGATGGCAATACCTAACAGTATATGTTAGGTTGACTTCGGCGACCGTACTTTTCTTTCTTTCTGCGTTGAATAGTAGTCCACATTGTTTACATTGCAAGTGAATTATCGTCAAATAGTTTGCGGTTTTGTACGGTACCAAATTTTAAGTTCGGATGGATTTCTCTTGTACTCCAAGAGAAACAGTGGAGACTAGCATGATTTGTACAGCATAAACCCTACGTCGAGAGTCAGTACATCCCGTTGCGATTAATTTCACAGCAGTTGTTTTTATCAATTACTCCTCAGAATGCTCGGTGAAGTATATTACATTTAACATAGCTTGAGTCCTAATAACAGTTCTATGCATTGAATAAAAGAAAAAACTACTTTTTTCTTTTAATAAGTATTTATTTATTTATTTATAAATAAATAAAAATAAATAAAAAAGTACTTTTTTCTTTTATTCAATGCATAGAAGTGTTATTAGGAATCAAGCTATGTTAAATGTAATATACTTCACCGAGCATTCTGAGGAGTAATTGATAAAAACAACTGCTGTGAAATTAACTTTTACCGAATAACTTCTTTAATAACTAAAAAAACATATGTCCGCGAAAGTCTATATTAATATACGAGCCTATACTAATATAAACTTCTTTTATTCAAAAATTAGGACCAATTTGTTTCTTACCATCTTAAATAACGGAGATTTTACTTTCATTTAAAGAACTCTTTGGTGGTACTCCATGGTCGATTTGAAGAACATATTAACTTAAATATTCTTTATTTTACAATAACTGTTGTTAAATATATTTACAGGTTATGGATAGTTTTCATGAAGACCAGGCAGCAAGTATAGTGGAGGGAAACACTATTCTGGCAAATACGTTGCTAAATACTGATCTTGCTTTAATGAAAGCTAACTTCGGCAAGCTACCAGCTCTCATAACGAAACTGTAAACGAGGAGTATTCCGTTTCACACTTCAGTTCACACATTATGAAGTAGAAACTACCCTTGCGGGCAATGGTAACATCATGTGAACCAAATTCATGGAAATCATTGAGAGAAATCTGGATTGAAAGCTATTGTTGTCTGAAGCACTGGGCGGGAGTGAAATTAGCGTCACTGCCTTACCACTGGATTGGTCTCCAGCAGAGATTGGGGCAAAGAAGTATTGCTCGATCACTTCTTGTTAAGTAGAAAGACGTTTCTCCCATTACAAAAACAACCTGACATACAACCGACATCAGCTCTCGATAGAAAATTTGGAGGAATACATTGTTGTACACTGTCATTCCTGTCAAGTGCCTATTTTTGAATTTTAAGTGCCCATTTTTTAAATTTTAAGTACCTATTTTTGAATTTTAAGTGCCTATTTTTGAAATTTAAGTGCCTATTTTGACTGCCTATTTCTACTGTTTTAATGCATATGAATCCGCAGCTTAGTGATTACAATGCAAATAGTAAATGTCTAAAATGTATACAAGTAGATCTGCCAGAGGAAAACAATGGTTCTAAAAGAAAATTGTACAATGTGCCAACTCAGAATAGGTACCTAGGTTTTCAAAATTTGCCCGATGAAAATTCGCAAAATGCAAGGGAAGAAAGTGAAGAAACAACCAATAAAATACCTCTTCTTTGTGCTCATAAAGTTCTCGGCTATCCCTTAGTTATCAGTGAACTGGAATCTATTGCAAAAGATAATTTTTTAACTAAATTAGAAAAAGATACCGTAAAAATTAAATACAGCTCAATTGAGGACTAAAGAGTAAACCGGAAATTTTGTGAACAGGAGTTAATCGAACATCATACATACAGGGACCCTAACCAAAATACTTTTTTCAGTTATAAAAGATCTTCCCATTACCTATTCAGAATCGGAAATATTTAATGAAAAATTTAATTAATTCGAAAAACTTTCAAGTTTTAAAAATTGTAAGGCTGTTTGGAAGAGAACGTCGACAGTTAACTACCGTTGCTGTAGATTTAACTGATAATGAAAATAACAAACCAATTTTAAAAAGAAATCAATTTATATATAGCATTGCTAGAGTTCAAATTCGCTATAAGCATCATTACTCTCAATGTGATAAACCTAAACATAATAATGTAAGAAAGTGTGTAAATTGCAGTGGGGAACATACGGCTAATTACAATGGTGCAAATCTTACAAAGAATCAGTTAAAATTGTAACTGGAATCAGGCTATTCAAAAAAAAATCAACAAACAAAACACCAAATAGGTATTACTCCTATTACCAACCGAATCAAAACACTCAACCTTCTCACTTTGTCCCTCAAGAGTTTCCTTATCTACCGCTTGACCCAACACCCTTGCATTCTTTCGCTTATCGCACTAATCAACCAACTAGGCTAGATAACAGGAATTCTCTTCCAGTTCTCCAAAATATGAATGTAATAAACAAAAACCTAATTCAAACAACTATAAACAATATTCTTTCTGCAATAATTCCTCAGTTACAACAAATTGTTGAAAAACTTATTTCTAAACACATTAATGGCACAAAATAAAAATGAAAACATTAAACTTTTCAACTGGAATACAAATAGCGTAAAGCGCCAAGAGAACGAATTAAGATACTTTCTACAAGTCCATGACACAGATGTTGCTTGTAATTCAGAAACACATTTAAAGTCGGGAGAAAGATTTTCGATCCCCAAATATTTGTCCTACCGCTGTGATAGAATTTCTCTAATAGCATCAGATGGTGTAGCAATTCTCATCAATAGAAAAATTAAACATATAATCTCCGTCTTCAAACGAAATAGAAACAGTTATTATCAAAATCGAATTGGTCTGTTCTAACATAATTGTAATTGCAGCACATTAACCACCTAACAAAAATTTCCTTCAATTTTCATGAAAGCATTGTTTGATGATAGATTGCAAATAATACTAGCAGATACCTGAATTGTAAAAACCAAATTTGGAGCTGTAATACTACTTCATATAATGCCAAACTTCTTCAGAAATTCGCTCTGCAAAGAAATCTTAATATATTAGCTCCTTCAGAACCCACATACTACCCCTAAAACCCAAATGTGGTTTCTGACATTCTAAATATAGTTATTACCCTAAGTTTAAACCTACTGATTTACTAAAATGTGAAACCAGAATTAGATTCGGACCACAATCCAGTAATAATTCAAAGCTAAACCTCAGTCACATCAAAACGAAAAAATCGAGTGGAAAGTAAATTGGGACATGTACAGAAACATTCAACTAATAAATGTCAGTACCCGAAGAGTCTTAAAATTTCATCAGAAATAGACAATTGTATTAGCTCCCTCGAAAACGTAATTAAAAATGCTATCAAAAGGTCTTCTATTAAAGACAGGAATTTCACCAAATATTATACTCCGCTTCCAAAACCACTACTAAATTTAATTAAAGAAAAACATAACCTTCGTAGAATGTGGCAATATTCAACCAGTAAAACTTTGAAGCAAAAATTAAATAGCATATCTCTAAAAATTAAACAAGAGTTACATAAAGTTAGATGTACACATTTTCAAAACTTTTTAGGCAGCGGTTTCCCCCAAACTCTAGGACAATGTGGAACACAGTTAAAATGATTGCATAGGAAAAATCTTTTATCTCTCAGTTATCATCTAACACAAGACTAGCAACGACAGATGTCGAAGAAGCAGAAACTTTAGCGAAAAATTTTGAAAAAATATTTATAACTAACCCTGTAACCGACTTTGATTACCAATTAGAAATGGAAGGAAACTTATCAATGCCGTGATATTCCGTCCCATCAACAACTAAATTTATTCTTAATAAAATTCTCCATCAGAAACATATTAAATCATTAAGGTGTTAAAACCTAGAAAATCAGCAGGCCATGACTTAATAAATAAAAAATGAAAGAATTCCATCACAATACAATTGCAGCATTAACAGCTCTCTTCAATGCATGTTTAAAATTAGGATATTATCCAAAGACCTGGAAAACTGCTATTATAACACCGATATGCAAGCCGAACAAAAATCCACAAGATCCTGTTAGCTATAGACCACTTAGTTTGTTACCGCCCTTTGCCAAAAGATTTGAAAAACTTATAAAAGCCTGTCTATTCAAATTTTTCACCGAAACCAATGCGCTACCCAATACGCAGTTCGGATTACGTCTAAACCACCCCACAAGTCATCAACTGTTAAGAGTAACGGAGTACATCGCTGAAGGATACCACAACCTAATGTACACATCTGCAATTTTTCTGGTCATTGCACGTGTCTTTGATGAAGTGTGACATCTTTTACTACTTTACAAATTACAAACAGGAACCCCCGATTATCTCCAAAGTATTATTAAAAGCTTCCTATCAGAGAGGAATTTCAAAGTTAGTATTAACAGCAATATATCAAGAGCACACATCATCAAAACCGGCATGCCACAAGGTTCCATACTATCTCCCTTATTGTTTAACATACAGGAAGCACACTACCCAAAACTGACCTACTAAAAAAACTTTATGCGGATGATACAGTATTATTTAATGCAAACTAAAATATTGCCAACGCTTGCAAAGATCTCCAGTGGGACGTAAACGAATTTGTCAAATGGACAATGAAATGGAGAATTGCAATAAACCCTAACAAATCGCAGTCTAAAATATCATTAAGGAAAATTCATCAACCACGACAAATTAAAATTAATAATATCGCAATTCCATGACTTCATAATGAAACACCCGTAAAATATCTGGTCAATTACTTAATCAAAAATCTACACAAAAAACACATTCAAGAAATAGCGAACAAAACACACGCAATCATGAACAAAGTTTAACCCATTAATAAACAACAAGTCATCGCTTAGTCTGGAATACCCATTATGCATCTTTAAAACGATACTTCCCTCAAAACGATTACGCCCCTCATTAACTTACACCTCTCAAATTTGGAATATTATAGTCAATACACATCCGAAGAAACTACAATTCATTCAAAGCAAGTACTTAAGAAAAGCCGCACAAGCCCCTTGGTTTATTCCAAATAAGCAAATATACAGAGAGCTAAAAGTTCCTTCCATTAATGAATACATTCAACAGATGAGCAACCGATTTTTCACCCTTCTTCCGTCTTGTACAAGTGCACAAATATTTAATCTAGGCAAAAATTCTTCCATTCCAAACGGCATTAACTCCGTTACCCCAAAGACTCTTAACTCACCGTGAATTAGAATTAATCTACTCCCCCATTAACCAATTGTGCTGCCAGACACGTTAAATAACCAAATATAAAACTTAAAAGAATCTCTTCTAAATTACTGCTCTGCAGACTTTGTTTACGAGGTAGCCGTGTGATCCTTCTCAAATACTGTTAGCCAAAAGGCCAAACTTATGAGTATAAATTTATACTCATAATATAAAATAAATTGTATATCAAAACTCCTGAAAGGTATACTATGCCGAACAGACAGAAAATAAATTTTAAAAAATAAAAAAAGAATAGAGACTGTTCAATCCAATAGATTGAAGACGAAAACTAGTGCTACAAGAGCACAAACTTGCTCGCTTTATTGGTAACTTTGGCTGTTTTCGAAACTTCAGTGCGTAACGAAAATTGCACTTGCCCAGTTTTTATAAGCTTACTTTGTTCTGAGAGGAATATTTTAAAAAAACAAAGCCGTTTTTAAGAAAATATTTTTATTGCGTACATTTGAAGCAAAAATACACGAAAACAGTTCATCTTTTCAAAAACTTGTCCATAGTCTCATTTGAAATTGTTTAGAACAGACAATGTAGGAAAAATCTCTGTCATCTGCATTGTATTTTAGCAATGTTAATTGTTTGCAACTTTCCAATATACAGAGAGATCATCGAAAATGAGACCCACGCAATATTGCTTAAACATCTGTTGCTCTAACCGATGAAAACATTTACAGAAAAAATGGGATCCGGTTTCATAAAATGGTTTTTGGAAAATTATCTTTTTTCACGCAACATTTTGCAGAAATTACTCATATTTTCAAAAAAAATTGCTTGAACTTATTTCAAGATCTTCAATATTGAAGTTATAGAAAAACACCGGAAAAAATTTTAACGTATTATAAGTTTTTACTTACTGGCACACTAATTACGTAGTAGAGGGATCGTTGTGTGACGCTTGAGGAAATAATCCGTTATTGCGGCACAAAAAGTAATGTAGGTCCTTGATACCGAACAGGGGGATAATTCTTGTTTCTATACGTAGTAAATTACTTCCTCTAATGTGTCGCGTAGCCAGAAACTATGTTTTTTTAGGCCTTTGATACCGAACAATTGATTTACGGCAAAACGTCTGTCCGTCTATCTCACCGTCTTTCCGTCCGTTCATCAGTTAGTGAAAAACGCCCAAGGCTAAACCATGAGCAAGATTTTCACCAAAATTGATATTCCCCTATCTATCTTGCTGATTTGGCAGCCCCTACAATTGGAAAAGTATTTTATGGTTTTCTTTATTTTACAAGAAGCCCCAAGAACATTTCCAAAATTCTCTCAAAAACGACTCCAAATTCTTCTGTACCTGTTTTCTTAGAGTAAAGTACACTAATAAAAATGCCTCTATTCCGATTTTCATTGAATTCTCTAAAATTTAAAAAATTGCAGAAGTTAATATTTTTCGGCGTTTTCCTACAACCACAATATTGAAGATGGAGATATTTCTTCTCAATAAAATCTAATGTTCAGAATTTGACCGTTAAATTAGATAACAGTACATTTTTTTCAAAACACGTCAGTTTTTCGAGAAATTTTGGGTGTAATAAAAGCAATTTCAAAAACAAGATTTTCTCAAAATTTGCTCCATTTTTTTAATTTTTTGAATGCATTTTTTGAATGAGTTAAGCTGAATGCACTGAATAACATGACGTAAACGTTATTTTGCTGTAATCTATTAAAAATTTACAAATCGTTCACAAATTACACAAATGTATTTACAAGTAGTGTTACAAAATTACCTAACCTTTAAAATTAATGCGAGAATTCTAATTTTCTTTCAAATCTCTAAAGTTTTGTGAATTGCAAATATTGAAACTTTTTCTGTGCCTTCCTACAACTACAATATTGAAAATAGATCCTTTTCTTTTATGAAATCAGTTCTTCAAATACATCTTTAAATAAGCTCAAGTACAATTTTTTGAAAATATGAGTAGGTTTCCCATATTTTTGCTAAAAATAGGGCAAATTTAAACTATTTTTTTCTCAAACGACTCGAATGCATCCAAGTACACTTAAAACTTGACGCAGATCCCATTTTGGGCAAAGTCTCTGTATTTTCTAAAATTGCAAAAAATTAACATTGAAAAAATACAGTATTGCTGATAGAATTCTTTCTTAAATCTGTAAAAAAAATTAGATCTCTAAAAAGGTCACGTATATTTTTTTGAAAATAAATGTTGTTTTTGCGTAAATTTTGCTTGAAAAATGGCAATTTATAAACAAATTATTAAAAAACGGCTCCATTTTTTTAAAATATTCTTCCGCGGATAGCTCAAAGGAAACTAAAATATAGAACATTTTCGTACATCTCTCTGAATTTTTGAAAATTGCAAAAGTTAGAAATATGGCGAGACAGTATATGCTGTTGGGCACTACTAGTGTGTAAACCCAATAAACTAGGACCTTTTAAATTGCGAAGACGGATGCAAACCTTTTTATCTGTTGAAACTGAAACCACTTTAACAGCGATTTCCTAGAACAATAGCATTATCGAATCAAGTTCAACACTCCTTATAGTGAGTCGACGAAAATGCAAATTCTACATTTGTAACACTTTTCTCCTCCCCCTTCCACCTCACACACCTATTTCATATATTATGAAATGCGAAACAATAGATCATCTAGGATGTTTAAAGTAATAGTTTCACCTCAAGAGCTAAATAAATGAATGCTTTTTACTCTAATATCAACAAAGCCCTAACCAAACCACTGAAATGTTTAAAAGCTTTTTCAAAACCTTTCCAAACCTCTCATTAGAGCTGTAGCAGACTGTGGTTCGGCAAGCGTCCCCTTCGGTCACCTTCTCTACAGTATTAAAAGTAATCGCAATTTATCACGTTGAAGCCACGACTATTATGGCGGTGCCCTGGGCCCCGGACGCGGCGAGACCGTTCCGTGTAACGGTACGCTGAATTCGTTAGTAGCCCCGAAGCACGGGCGTCGCGCGGCGTGGACCGCCGACGCGGGCGCTGGCTCGAGCATGGGCGCGGGCGCGGGCGGCGCATCCACAGTGGGAGAACACCCACTCGGTGGGACGAAAGACGCATGCGGCCACTGCTACTTCTACTATCGAGGTACCGCGAGAAGTGGCTCAAGGCAGCAACTGATATCACTGCAGTGCCTCTGTCCGGGAGGTCCTGGGGTTTGAGTCCCGACCGTGGCAGGATTTTCGATACTAGCCAGATAGCTAGGTCGAGTTCTGTCGTTGACTGGAGGAGAATTCTAGCAGTCAGCTGTTTTGATGTGTAGTTTTCCGTGGTTTCTCCGACCAATATCAGTACAATTCCGGAGCAGAGCCTTAAAAAACGGGCCACGGACGGCGCGTGATCTTATCCCTCCCATTCCTTGTCCTATCCTACCCGTTACACACACTTACACTTACATGCATTACACTACCATACATGTCAGGAGACCGGTCGGGAGCGTAGAGCTTGTCCCGGCTGGTCGGTGCCCCGCTGGAAGATGGAAGATACATGGTTGAGGAAATCCCCGCTAGCCGACGGTAGGTCGGCGCCGGATCTCGCCATTTAGCGGGGCAAGAACTCCGCCACCTCCCGAGCAAAAAACATGCACTGTACTTACGGGACCTCAGCAGTTGCCGTCCTGGAACCACAAGTAAACGATGATCAATGTATTAATCAATCAATCAAGTTCCATTTTTTCGCTGTACACTAAAGCTATTGTTCTGTTTCGGGCTATGAAATGTGTTTGCTTCTTAAGTTTGTTTTATGTATGTATTTTGTTTGTTAGGTTTTATGAATAATATTATTTATAAAATAACCATGGTATTATTTTATCGGTGATAATGTAATAAAATTACATTATTAACGTTAGTTTCGACCTAATAAATAATATTTTTATTTTCTGATGCCAACATGCAAAGTACATCAAAATGCATTTTTGTTGTTCATTTTTAAATTCGTTTTTGTATTTTATTACCACATACTATTTTTTTTATTAAGTTTCAGAATTTCCCCAAGCGCGAACGTATTTTAAATTTAAATTTAGACGCAACGTTAATTTCTTATAATAGTCTTGGAGATAATCACTGGACTTTGGATTCTAATAAAACAAGGTCCATTCCAGAAATTACAGAAAAGTTATATCTGAAATCAAGAGTTTTTTCTTGTTATTTCTGGAATATTCTACATGATATCTTGAATTGCATGTATTGATCAATGCATTTATAAACACATGTACAAATTTGAATCACGAGAAACCATTTGCGAAATATTACATATTTAAAGTTGATTACTTTATAAGCAAATGCTAAGAGCTCTTCTGTGTACAAACAACCTAAGTGTTATCTTTCAAATGTTCCCATTGTAATAAATACGTTTCGCAAGCATATTTTCCTAAAAACCTACTCAAAACTGAAATATGAAAATTTCAGTATGTTTTTAAAGTAAATCTTAAATATCAATGTTAAATTATTTAAAAATAAAATATTTGTTATCTGTAAGTGTGTAATTTAGTGTAGAACAAAATATTCACACAAATTGTTCAAAATTGTATATTGTATAAAAACAATAAGTCACATTTATTTAAAATGTTTTAAATTGGCGTTTCTATTCCCAAATTTTTGTAATTCTCTTCCGAACGGTGCCTCTGTCTTATCTTTAGAAAGCCTTATATGTCAAACAGTCCGGAAATATTGATGTATGTATTTACATATGGAAATGACGCATAATTTGTCATAAAAACAATAATTAAATATGGGATTCACCATAAAACTACATTTGCAATGCAAATAGAGTTTTATATAAAAGTTTGGACAAAGAAAACCATTACAAAAAATTAAATCTGTAACGTTACACATTTTTCTGACAATACTCTTAGTCTCTGACAATATTCTTCTTTCTCTGGCAATACTCTTAGTACTTACTCAGGCCCAAATAATTTACCTACGATTAACAGCATCAATTAAGAAGTTAATGTAAACCCCAATTTCCTCTGAAAACAGAATGTATCGAATTTTCTTGGTTAGTATTACATCACCTTGTATTATTATTCTGGGAGAAATATTTTGGAATATTTAGGTTGGTAGTATTGTTATACTAATTTAGTATTCCGGATCACACTATTCCATTTTCACTTAACGTTGACATGGTGATGATAAAGTGTGTTTTCATGTTATCGTGTGGACGGCATGTGATTCTATCTGAAGGCTTAGTTAATTATATATTTTATTTATTATAACCCAATATTAATGTATGGCTTATAATAACAATGAAAATTTTGTTCACTGCA
Source organism: Teleogryllus occipitalis (assembly GCA_011170035.1). Lineage (NCBI taxonomy): Eukaryota > Metazoa > Arthropoda > Insecta > Orthoptera > Gryllidae > Teleogryllus > Teleogryllus occipitalis. Next base: position 41,535 of record BLKR01004910.1, on the reverse strand, counting down.
GGATTATGTAAGTCATTTGATATCAAGTAAATAATTAGATGTATCTGCATTTGTAGTCAATGAACCTGTTCCACATCACTCGTAAACTTGTCTCACATGTGCGTGTTAGTCATGCATGTATGTATTGTTATGGCGAGTCTTATATAGGACTTATGATTTTGTAACGAAACATGTATTTTCTAAAGGTAAGGTTGCATACTCTTTTGAAAAGAATTCGAGCAATTTAGGAATTGAAACGTCGATTTTAAATATTTTAAAAAATATTACTTATTAATTGATATTATTGTTATTATTATTATTATTATTATTATTATTATTAATTGTACAATTAATGTACAATTAATTGTACATTAATTAATTGGTCCTACATTGATTTAAGCTATTTGACTAACATTCTAGATGCGATTATAAGAGAGAATAAAAAATAATATATGCTCATGAACATTTCGTTTTCTGCTTTTGTAATAACAATTGTGTATTTGAGCAACAGCTTTCATTTTAAATTTCCTTTGTTAGTTTTTGGCGAGACCAGTGTCTCTTCAGTCCTTTGAATATTTCTTTCAAACCTTTCGCTTTTTGAAATTATAAAACAAAGTATTTCGTGTGTTATGAAATAAATCCTTTTCCACCCAACTTGTTTCTTTTTTTCCTATCCTTAGTTTTAAATTGCGTGTGCGCGATACATTGTAACGATATTGTTTTGTATTAGACACATGAATCCTTTTCTTTTATCATATAACAGGATTTTATATTCTACATTCATGTTGTACTAAATCTGCAGTTTATACTCATTTGCCTCAAATGAGCGCTCTAAGCTTTACTTTCAAAGGGGATTGAACGCTATTTCAAAGGCTTAAGTACAATTTTTATATTTTAGATGTGCCCCGCTAAAATCGAGTGCAAATATATGACGGTAACTAGAAATACTATTTCTTTCTGAATCGGTTCTGAAAATGATACATTTAATCTAATTTTTTTAACACTCATTTAAACCACGAAAATGCTGCATTTGATTGTGGTCTTATTCTCCAAATTTTCCTTTTTCTTGCTTGTCATTCTTGTTTCTGTAAGTGGAATGTAGGCATGGTATATTCTTATAATGATGTATAAGCTGTAATCTTCTGTAGTAATCATTTACGATTTTGTTGCATATCACACTTGATCATTATTACATCAAGAAGCTGAATTCGCCAATCTCGTTCCTACCACTTCAAATTATGAAAACTAATGAATGCTGTTTATCATTTATCTTCCTGATATTATTTTGATCCTATATATCGACATCCTTATGTATCTGCAGACAAAAAGGTGGCACATTCCAATGTTAGTGTAAACTTTAATACTTTGAAGTGCCATTGGTTTCTTCTGAGGCATAATGATCAGCAATGGCAAATATTCTTACCACAAAGCTGAACACCATAAAAAAATTATGTTCTGGAGATCATGCAATACATAGACCACCACATATAATAGCAATGTGATGTTTACTTATCTCTATATTTCATAACTTTTTGGTGAGTCTAGCACAAAATCAGAAGTACTCAAAGATTCTGAATCTCAGGAAAGTTAATGAGTGTGTGTTCCTTTGTCATCTTTCAATGTAAATATCTACGTTGCGATACATTATTCAGTATCGTACACTACCTATTTTATTTTGGAGGTTGTTGCTGATTCCATTTTTTAAAAAACACAAGCAAAAGAATAACAATGCAATAGTTGCAATGATTTACAACTGAACTCTTCTTAAACGTAGGCAACGGGACTAGAGCTGAAGGTTTTTTTATTTCTTTATTTATTGTGTAACCGCTTGTCGCCGGTCACATTTATAACCAACGGAAAATGGAAGCAATAATACCCGACATTAGGCCCTACACGTAGTTTCTACAGTGGCGAAGAGATGGCGTAAGTCAGAGAAGGATTTCTGAACGCACTCAGACCGTAGCCAATCAGGAAATTTTCGTGGAAATACGGACGTGGCGTGAACTTGCGTCAAAAGAGCTCGCTCTCTTTCTGGTTCGAGACGTCGAGGAGAATGGTTGCCTACGAGTACGCCACATAGTCGACGACGGACACGCGAAGATTGCGGAACACAAAAGCTTTAATAAAAGCTTTCATATTTTTCATATATTTCATACTTTATATATATTCTTTATTCTTATTTTTGGGAATTTCACTTTGGAAATCCTATGATGGAATTTTGAGAGTTATGAGAAAGACGGATTATCCAACAACTAGTTTGACTTTTGCCATTACGAAGTCATAACTTGGAGTTTCGGACTCGCATTCTGATGCGACCATTGCCTCTACGAAAGCTGTGGTGAATTTTCGCCGAACGACTGGGAGACGGTGTTCGGAATACTTCAGTTTCGGTGCGACAGACAACGCAGGGACCTTGCAGAAGAACGACGACCTTGAGGCGCGAGGGTCGCGCGACGGGCCAGCTACACAGCGCGGGACCAACTTGAGGAATTCGCCGGTTGTGAGTCACAGAAAGAACACTCATTAGATTTCAGTCTGGAAAAAACTTGTGAGATAGGATTATCATTATACTAGCCAAAACGTTGTAATGTGAGCTTCCCTCAAAAACAGACGTTGATCGGGCAAGTTTCTTAGAACATTGGTCTTGCTAGCCAGTGGTTTTATTTCTTTTCGACAGTCGTAACAAGAATCAGATTAAAGTAATTCTTTATGTTTATGATAGAAGTTGTTTTGTACAGAATTATTTATTTAGAGTCATATCTTAATGATTCAAATCATTTAAGAGACGTTATAAAACAAAATTTTGTGTTTAAAGGCTATGTAGAAGCCGAAGGTCAAATGTGACTATTGAGTGTAACGTAATTAGTGATTTAAAGGTAGTAGTGAATTTCGAGTATTGTGTGTATGTATTTTTCTTTTACAGGATGAATATTTGTACTATGATTTGTGTGTCTCATGTGTGATATTCTTTGTGAAGTGTAAATATGTATCCATTGCTTGTTTTCTTGTAAACAGGGATCTGAGTTATTATTACTTTAGTGAAAAACTGCAGTTTAGGTAGGGAATTAGCTACCATGATTTAACGAAAAATGAGAACATAGGAGGATCTGTGAATTTCATTTGTACAGTGATTTTCATTCAATAGAATATATGTTATTTTTCATTTAAAACTGAAAAATTGTGTTGGCTTGTTAATTGATCAGTAGTTTAACAAAGACGAACCCACTACCAATAGGGAAGTTTATCCGTAAATTGAGATATTCCCAGGGATGCGTGACGGTGTAATCACACGTCGCGAAGTAGGCAAATGACAGATCTACTTTTGTAATCGGTGAGGCTCGAAGGTACGGTTACAATTGTTTATGACTTGATACGTGAGAAGGTACGTTGTCTGCATCGCAGTCGTTCAGCAGGCACGATGAAGATGAAAAATAATAGAAAAACTAGCGGTACTAGAGAATGGCATACATTTTCTCGTAGTAAATTTTATTAATTTCCTTGGTGTGGACTGGCTTTACGGTCAGTTCGCTTCGAGCCGTCGCGGAGTCCACATCGCGCTCAGCTCTGTTTCGAACAGTGAAGTGTCTGCCACTAAGGCTTGTTTAAGTTAAAGTGTATAACGAACCTTTATCAACTGGAGTGACAATTATTAGTGCTACCAATTGCAGCATTAAATTCATCAATCATTGAAAGTGAACCAATATCCAGTAGCCCTGACCTAGGGCACAGCATAGTCAGGGTTATGGCCACTCTATATAATACAGACTGTGCCATGGACACCACATTCATCACGACACTGCCATCCCATGGTGAACATCAAAGCAATGCTCCTCAACAGGGCAACATTGGTCTTCAATATGCTACTCTCAATCATCAACCGCCGCTCCCGGGAGGCCAGGAAACTTCAATTCCAGAAATCCAGGAACTAGTCTCAAGCGGCGCTTCTAAGGTCAGTACTCAACAAACTGCCAGCGATGCAGCCCAAGGCGTAACAAAAACAGTGAGTGAAAACAAAGAAACTGCGGACAGTTCAGCAAATAGCGGTAAGAGAACATTCAATGACTCTGATGAAAATGAACATCCCCCTAAAAAATCAATCAATAATGCTAATAGTGTATATTCAGTGCCAGTTAGTAATAGATATGCTGCCTTAGAAAAATTAAAAGACCGTGACTCCAGGTTTAATTATATAAACATCACTCCAAACCAAGATGAAAATGTCAAGATTCAACCAATTTATGTGAATAACAAACTTATCAGAGTTTATCAAGTATCAAAAACAATATTTCTAATCAATTCAAATCGGATTTAATAATTAATCGAACAAAGCTAATGTTCAAAACAACAACTGACTTCAGAAAGACAATTAAATATATGATAAATACTAAAAGAAATTTCCACACCTATAAAGACGCCGCTAGTAAAAAGTTCTCTATAGAATTTAAAAATGTTCATCAATCATTATCGCTACAGGAAAGCTTCGAGAACGTCAAAGAGAAGTGCCCTTCGCTAATCAGTGTTAGTAGACTGCAAAAAGAAAACATTCCTATCCCAGTGGTAGCAGCCGAGTTTAACGGCCAACAGAGAATTGAAATCGTACAACAAATAACGGAAATTTGCAACATAAAAGTGAAAGATGAAAAAAGACGAAGAATCAAAGGACCAATACAATGTTTAAGGTGTTTAGACTTTGGTCATACCCGCAATAATTGTGACCATGCCTTAACCTGTATGTACTTCTCAAAAGATCAATATTCGGTACACTGTCCAAATAAAACGATCACCCTTTTTTGTAAGAACTGCAACGGGCAACATCGTGCAGACGTTCGTTCTGACGAATACCCGTTCCACAACAACAACAACAACAACAACAACAACAACAAAAAACAACCCCACCCCGCAAACGGAGGCTTACGCTCCGTAAAAAGCGTTCATCACAGCGAAAATGTAGAACCTCCATCTAAAAATTCAAAACCAACTAACCCCAGAACCAGAACCAATAATAACACCTCATCTCTCTTACTTTCTCACAATTTCCCATTCCTCTCACCCACAAACGGCATCCCTAATTTTACTTTCGCCCCAACAGGAACCTCCAACTCGAATCCTCTTTATCAACCCAATCAAACCCTTCAGCACCAAACAACAGAAACCCCAGCAATAATAACAACAATAATAATAATTCATTCATACACTCTCTAATAAATTCCATTACAACTCATATCGTAAACATAATCAACTCAATCATCCCAGTAATTATCAGCAAAATACAAACCTCATTGTCACCACATTTTATTAGTAATCATGGCTCTACAACACATTAACAACAAACTAAATCTACTAAATTGGAATGGAGACGGCATCAACCATAAGATAACAGAATTATCGTATTTCCGAAAAGTCAAACCCATCGAATTAGCATGCATTACCGAAACACACTTAAAACCAAACGAAACATTCAAATTACCTGGATATAATAATCATAAATCAGACAGAATAAACTGAAATGGAGGTGCTGTTTTAATTCTAATCGAAAAATCTGTACAATATATTCAAACTAACTTACTCCACATCCCTGGAATAGCAACAGTAGATATTAAATTTCCACTAGATAACTGAATAATAACCCTCACAGTAGCTTACAAACCTCCCAACATCAAAATTCATAGCATCAATTTTGGATCACTATTCCAACAAAACACTTCTACAATACTTCTTTCGGACCTCAATGCCAGAAACGTTAACTAGTGCTGCAGAACTTTCAATACTGCAGGTCTACAATTATCTAAAATAATAAAAGATTTAAAATTGCGACAAATCCCTCTCCCTGAACACTATCCCAACGACCAAAACAAATTCCCGGATATTTTGGATATTGTAAACACCAACATACAAGTCAAATTCCATAGTTCTCCCATATTTGAATTGGATGAAGATCATCTTCCTGTCATCATTTTAACCCAACAATTCCCCCCTCACAACCCTACCCACACATTAAACACATTAATTGGAAAACGTTTAAAAAATAATTATTAATAAAACATCTTGATTTAAAATGTTAAATACCCCACTGAAAATCGAATAAGCAATCTCATACGTAAATAATATAATCATTAACTCTGTCAAATCCCTGCAAGACAACAAACCTCCCTATATCACAAAAACATCCAACACAAAACTACCCGAGTCCATTCGAAACTTAATTAAAACTAAAAACAAAACCAGAAAACTTTGGAGTATAACAGAATTGTCTCACATTAAAAAAGAACTAAACTTACTAACTACAATAACAAAAAGAGCGATAATAAATTTTAACCACTCAACTTATATTAAACTAATACAATCATCGAGCACAACAAACAATTTGCTTTGGAAGTTCCCTAAAAATATCCTGAAAAAGAAAACAACTTTACCACCTTTAAACACATGGGGTAAAAAATTTTCACCAATAGAGAAAACAGAAGTCTTGGCTGATTACTTTGCGCGTTCACCCCTAACAGCACTCCCACACATTCTGCCCACATGGATATATTACAAGTAGTATGAGCACCCAATTGTAATACTCCACATAAAATAAAATACAATTCCCTAAATGAAATTAAAAACTTAATCAAAAATCTCCCTTTTAAAAAGCTCCTGACCATGATAAAATAAGTAATATTATATTTAAAAATGTGCCTAATCCCACGATAGTCTACATTAATAATACATACATTTCAGTTCCCAGAACAGGATACTATCAATTAATATGGAAAAATTCCAATATAATCCCCTTACCCAAGCCCCATAAAAATCATAAACATACCGAAAGCTATAGATCAATTAGTCTCCTCCCGTCTCTATCAAAGATTCTAGAAAAATTTATACTGATAAGATTTAATAACCATCTAAACGTAACTCAGACCATACCGAAACACCAATTTAGCTTCATCAATAAATTATCCACCAGCTACTGCAAATATTCACACATCCATACTGCCTTCCAGAACAAACAAGACACAATAACCACCTTCCTAGATTCTTTACAGGCGTTCGACAGAGTTTGGCACCCAGGCCTAATATATGTTAAAAACCATACGAACTCCAAATGAGCTACTACATATCATTCAAAGTTTTATAACAGACAGAACATTTACAGTAACAGTAGAGATGCACGTTTCCAACCCCCGAAAAATAAAAGCAGGTCTTCCCCAAGGATCCCCCATTTCACCCACCTTTTTTCAACCTTTACACATATGATATACCTACCTCTCTCTACAAACATATCGCACAATTTGCTGACGATACTGCTATATTCATGTCCAACCATTCACTAAATCACACTTCCAATAAAATTCAACTGCGTTTGAAACACATAAAAAATTGGTCCTTAAAATGGAAAATCAAGCTCAATTCGTCAAAATCAACTGTCAAAATATTCTCTCTACTCCAAATTAATAACAACATAACCCCCTGGACCCCATACAACCAAACTGTTAAATATTTAGGACTAAACCTCGATACAAGGTTAGTCTGGAAATCTCACTTAGCAACGAAAATTCAAAAAGCAGTCTCTCCTTAAACAATACCGTAACCCAACACAAGACAATTATCAGACCTCTAATGCTGTATGCTTATCCCATTTGGACGAACGCGTCACCAAACATCAATTAAATGCAAATAATGCAAGACAAATACTTAAGATTAGCCACTCACGCCCCATGGTTCATTTCAAATGATCAACTCTATAGAGAAATACATTTACAACCCATCAACTCTCCAATTTCTATATATCCTCAATAAATTAAATATCCTACTACAACCTAGCCACACTCAACTATTTCCCGACCTGAATCCGAAATAGACATCCGCTACATGTCTTCCTACAAATATTTTCTGATGGCTTTACGGTCTTGCCCAATCCTCTCGCCAGCTACCATCTATCTCCACCCAAAGTACATTTTTTCAGTTTACTAATAGAAGGACCGAAAAATTACTTTAAGAATATTAAAGAGGAGTAAAACCTCGTCCTGTGCGGACATTTTCGTTGAAAAATTTAGAGTCGTTTTTAAGAAAATAGCGTTTAAACTTCACTATAAATGCGAAATTTGAAGCTCCTTTTCACGCGAATCTATTGACTTTTCGAAAAACTTAATTTGAAGCACTTTCACTCACAAATACCATAAAGTAAACAAATAGCTGGAAATGTGCATACTAACGACGTGAACGATATTTAAAAAAGTTACATTTGTGTAATTTTTGAAAAAACAAACGAATACATCAAAATTAACTTTACGTCATACTAAACAGTATAGTTAGCACTATCCATTGGAAACGTTTGAAGAAAAAAATTGAAAAAACGTCATTTTTTCAAAAATGGCGTTTGGGCGTTTCTGAAAATGCGGTTGTGTTTGAGCTTATTTCAACAAAAAACTGTTGAGTTTTCGATAAACCTTATATGACCTTATTTAATGCACAAGTACTCATAAATATAATAATGTGAATAAAAAGCCTCTAATGTAAATATTACCGACGTGAAAGACAAGTCAAAATATTACATTCTTGTAATTTTTGAAAAAATGGAGCAACGTGACTTTTATGTCATCTTATAGTGTGCATTAGCAGTATCGCTTCTAAAAATTTAAAGAAAAAGTTTTCAGTAATTTTTGAGGAAATATTTTTTTCAAATTGCAAATAAAGCACGCACTATTGCATGAAAACTACAAAAATCCGGGGGGCTTCATGTAAAGTACCCAAAAATTTTAAAGAATGTTTTCCAAAATCACTAACCTTCGACTCGAGCCAGATGGATAGGAGTTACTTCAATTTGGAAAAGACCATACGCATGGTTTAGGCGCTAGTAGTGTTCACAGACACACGAACAGACAGACGGACGGACAGACGGACGGACAGACGGACAGACGGACGGACGGGCGGACGCACGGGCGGACGGGGGGACGGACGGGTGGACGGACGGGCGGACGGACGGGTGGACGGACGGGCGGACGGACGGGCGGACGGACGGGCGGACGGACGGACGGACGGACGGACGGGCGGACGGACAGGTGGACGAACGGACGGACGGGCGGGCGGACGGACGGGCGGACGGACGGGCGGTCGGACGGGCGGACAGACGGGCGGTAGGACGGGCGGAAGGACGGGCGGACGGGCGGGCGGACGGGCGGACGGGCGGACGGGCGGACGGGCGGACGGGCGGACGGGCGGACGGGCGGACGGGCGGACGGGCGGACGGGCGGACGGGCGGACGGCGGACGGGCGGACGGGCGGACGGGCGGACGGGCGGACGGGCGGACGGGCGGACGGGCGGACGGGCGGACGGGCGGACGGGCGGACGGGCGGACGGGCGGACGGGCGGACGGGCGGACGGGCGGACGGGCGGACGGGCGGACGGGCGGACGGGCGGACGGGCGGACGGACGGGCGGACGGACGGGCGGACGAACGGGCGGACGGACGGGCGGACGGACGGGCGGACGGACGGGCGGGCGGACGGGCGGACGGACGGGCGGACGGACGGGCGGACGGACGGGCGGACGGACGGACGTTGTGAAAAAAACTTTTTCGGTCACAGGGCACCCCAACATGTGTATTTCTGTTGAAATCTCGAAATCGATTTTCCACAGCATAACTTTCTCTATACTACGTATATTAGTCCGTATATACGTATGTATTTAGGAAAGTAATAGTTTACGAGGTGAGTAAAAGTACCCCAAGCTCAGTCGCGGCTCATGGGTTTCTAAATGGGGAAGGTTACAAATGGATTACACGGCATTGTTGCATTACATTGCATTGCATGCTTGTATTTCGATACGTAGTCTCTTCCGATCACGAAGACTAGTCCTGTAGACTTCACGCTTCGGACACAGGCTTAAGGGAGTAGCACTCCTACCGCATATTGGGAAAACTAATTGATGCGCAATGCTACTCGCTGAGCTGCATGGTAATGCTATCTGATAAGCAAACTCTTCTTTTGACCCTAACAGACCATAGGTCCTACCCACGAAAGCTGCCTTACCACAGCCTTCGTCCACCGCTAAGCCTATGCTGTGAATGCATGACGCCGCGCCTCCTCGTTTTACATAGGCCTTATGGCGGAATGAAGTGGGAGCATAACGCTGTTCTCTTCGCAATCAACAGCTTCAAATGCGTTACGGTCTACCGTTAACGAACTGACAAAGAAAACTTTTGATATGATTGTTAAATAATGTAACTCAGAAATCCATTATTGATAAATACATACTTATAAATATATTTTTTAATTTCTTTTGGGAGAAATTTCTATAGGAGAGCCTCTGCCTTAAAGGCTTTAATAAAGAAACGCATCTGCGCAAGTTACTCTAACGCAACACTCTAACGATGCCCCACTCGCAAAAAAAGAAAAAAAGAATGAAAAAAGTGACAGAGATTCAAAATGCCACCTCAGATATGAAATGAAAACGAACAAACAACTATAGGTTGTCTTGAAGCAGTACCTTATCGAGATGAATACCAAAAGGTACGGATTTCCTGTAATAGAAAAGTGCTTTACGATTGTCCGATTTGCTACGAGCTAGCCCTACGCGGGACCATTTCACATAGGACACAATTCTTCCAATGTCGGGAGGGCGTTGGCATTTCTTGGTAGGGTTCGCGTGAATGTGCCACCCACGCGTCTGCAGAAATCCCATTCCCGATATTTCCCCTGCGAGGGCAACGAGAGTACAGCGCGCAACGGCCATGTCGACCCTCAAGTGAATCTCACTCACGAGTATCACTCCCCTCCGCGCTTGGCGCGCTATACATATTTTATTCATACAGCGTCGATCAACGTCATCAATATCCGATCTATCTCCACCCCAGCGCGCGGTCGTTCGCCTTTGTTCCCGCCCCACCCGCCCCCCTTGCAGCGCGGTCAAAGGATTTTAGCGGATTTAAATCACTCCGATGCGCGCTGAGGAAACGCTACAAACTGTTCGGGGCTCCGAGAGACACACGTGGAGCGAACGGAGTTCCCCCAACGCTTCCCATCGTGCTGCACCGGCAGCATATTGCCCTCGCTCGCTCCCCTCCCTTTCTCCCCGCCCGCCCCGCCACAGCTCTCCGCTCCTCCGGGGGCGTTTGCCAAATTCTGCGGCTTTCTCCCGTTTCCTTCCGGGGCCGGCGGACACAGCTCAGGTCTGAGAATGCCGATCGTACGAACGCTAGATTTAGCACTCGCTCAGGAAATGACTTCGGCGCCACGTGCAATTTCGGCGAATAGCTGTTTGTGTTCAAGGGCTTCTAAAAAGGGGATCGAATGGTTTGCCCCGCCGGAGATTCCTGCAGTTGTTGCAGACTTCAGAACGAAGAGAACTCGGACAAAGAGCCTTGCTGAAGAACATTGTTTGCATGCACTGGCCATCTGCCCAGAAATCGTATTTTCCTCTTGGGTCGTCAACACGTTTTCACTTCAATTGGCCTCATAAGATACACTGTCACTTTTTGAAGATCTATGTATTTAAATAAGAAAATACATAAAATAATTCTCTACTGGAATATATGTGTGGATCTAGTGAACTAATGAGAACAGCACGCGCAGATAATATACATTTTGTAAAAATCTAACAATATTCTTCTCTAGATAAGTATGTGTCCTTTACAAAATCGTTTTTGCTCTGAATTGCAGGTCAACTAAGATCAAGTTTTATGTAAAGGATTTTTTGTAAATAATAATTCTGCTGTATTTTAGAGGTTGTTAACAATCGATTGCTCATCGGGTTAACAATCGAGCGCGCATCGGAGTGATGAATCCTCATTGAAACTCATGTTATTGCTTTCTTTGTATCTGCGAAATATATGATAAAAATTCAATAATACTGCCAATTTTGTATGCCTTAATATTTTTGAGAAATGTAAATAACTAGAAATAAACTTTGTTTTATCTTTTTGAAAACAAAACAATACAAAATGGCTTGTAATATCCCGCGGTACCATCTTTCCCCTGGAGTAATGAGAGATCAGAATATTCAAAGTTACTGTATGCGAAATAACTAATTTTAATAATTATATAATTATGGCCATGAAATTAAGTGAACTCGTTTGAATTTGAAAACCAGTCATTCCAACAGTTGAAATGATCAAAGTTTCTTGTAAATCGGAAAATTACTCTTTATAAAAATTTTGTTTTGAGTAAATTTGTTTCATTTGTGTTTATTACACAAATGACGTAAGACATAATTCATACCTTCGTAACTGGCATATTTGAATGAGAATTTAGATGACGATGGCCGCTTATAATTTAGTGTAATTTTCACGCATATTGATAAATTGTTTTATTGGTTCTGCATCCTCTGTTTATATCATATTCTTCTTATTTTGTGCTCTTTTCTCCAAAGCAATTTTTCTCCAAAATTAAATTGTGCTACTATTTACGTATCGATATTGTGACTACCAGAGTGACAGAAGTTCTACAATGACTAGTTTGTAGACCTGTTAAAATTAACCTTCATCGGCAACCCTGGCTCACGAAGAAGTTATATTATGATTAAGGATCCAGGAGGTATCAACCACAAAGTTTATTTAAAAATATATTTAATAATCAAAATAATTAGCCATACACATGTTTTGGAAATTTTATCCCATCTTCATTGGCCCCACAGATAAGAAATTAGATATACAAACGGTAGTAGAGACTGGGAGCTTCTGAAGCACCACTGTAGATGAGATAAAATTCCCGAAACACGTGCATGGCTAATTATTTGTGATATTAAATATATTTTAAATGAACTTTGTGGTTACTACCTTTTAGATCCTTTGTAATTATGGATTACCACAATATCTTTGCTGCCACCACGGAAGTTATATTATTGAAAGTATTTGTTCAGTAACAATTCGGAATTTTATTTAATTTAAAAGTGAATAGAAATTATCCGAATGTAAACTTCCAAAATTCTAATTAAACTCTTAGTTTTTACGTTTTGAACATTGATTTTTAAAAAATAGGGGAAATAGCTATTCTTTCAATAATTCGGATTACCCAAAACGAATGAACCAGATGTCCAAATTAAATGATGTCACTATACCACTATTATACATATATCAGTAAAAAGATTTCTGTAATGTTCTTGGTACTAAAAGTAATGAATTTTACAGCAAATTGCGGTTTTCTTTGCCAACAAGAAACGTTAGGGTGCCCAGAAAGTGACAGCGTTTCTCAGTTGCCAGTAGAGGCTAACATTACAAGCACCTAATAACTGCACACATTCTAACTTCACCATGTTTTAAATGCTGTGATGTTGCAAAGATGGATTAATGGGAAGGATGTTAGTCTCTGTTATTCTAAGAAGCACTTCATGATGTCTACCATGTACTTCAAACGGCCATAAGTGACATTACCTGACATAATATTGTGATTTAGTTTATTATTAATTTTCAGTTTAATATATTTTGTCAGCATTTCAGTGGGGAAATTCACATTCTCAAAAAACTACCCTTAGCAGCTCCACCGCCTCGAAGGATTCGAGTATCATAGACCTAAGTGTGACTCAGCTTCCGACCGTGGGGACGATCTTAGGGAGATTTACTACAAAACGAAGACAACGCACGTTAATGTGCCTCTCTTCTCTCCTCCCGACTTTCTTCTGAGGATATGGACAACTCCTCCTTGACAACGCCCGTCTCCACGCTGCAAATTGAATCTTGTCCAATCTGACGAGCTTCCAGTAGAAGACCTTTAATCCTCCTGGGTTCAGTCGCGGCCTGTCACCATGCCACCGTAAAATCTTGGACCACTGAAAGTCTTTCTAAGGGAGCTGATTAGAGATACAGAGCCACTTATAGGAGATCCCAGAGTCATCACTAAGAGCATGTGTCGTTGCACACGGAAATATAATCGTGCTCGTCGCTGGAACAAGATCCCAAATCATTCTACGGGGTGAGGGGTTAAAAAAACAGATAAAATCTGGAAAACAAAGAAAAATCGAAATGCAAAAATTTTAAAGGGTAAATACAGGAAGACTATTCGAAAGTCGAAAAGTGGGTACTCAGCATGAACCTGAGTGATGGAGGAAAGAAAGAATAATTAACGCGGCGAATACTAGTAAAATGAATGTGACAGACCTTTAAAATGTGTTTTGTTATCAGTAGTGATTACATTTTTTTGCACTAATAATCTTTAAAATACGTATGCATTTGTGCGGTAAAAATCGAAAATATTCGCTAAAATATGCTCCTTAAAGTTTATTAAAAACCGCTCAGTGAAATGTTGAAGAGAAGTATTAGTAGTTATGGTTTCTTTCCACAAGGGAATGTCTACCTCTACATCCATTTAACATTTAGCATTAGAACCACATTTGAAGAAAATTCTCAGAACCCATTAGTAGCCACCTTCATATCAGGAAACGTTTCTTCATTTATCGCATCCCTTTTCGCTAAAATTTGAAGGGGAAGCCTCTTCAGTGACGTATGTGATTTCTAATCGCGAGTATAAGTTCATCAGCATTACCAATTTTGAAGATGGAAACTAGTGTCACAATCCAAACTGATACTTCAAAATACTATTATTTTATGAGATATCACCCTTCCTTTTTAATAAAATATGATTTGCAAATAATCGGTTATGTTTTCGACTTACAAAACCACTAATCTTGTAAAAGTCACTAAATTTTTAAAGATTTTAACAAAATGTTCTTCATTTGAAAAAATTTTTCATGGTTCCAACGCAATTAACGGCCTTACCAAATAACTTTAGATTTTGTTCCAAAATGTTTTTCCGAAAGCAAGGTTTTTCAGTTTTGGAATTACAATTTTTCAACTGAGCGTTATAAAAATATATTCTTAAACTGCAAATACTTTTTATTTAAAATCGTTCGATGTCATGAAAATTTAAAGTGAATGAAACTGCAAAAAATGTTATCCATTGTGTAGAAAAGCTGTAAAAAATTTCGAATAGGAAACTAGTTGAAAAAGTCTTATTTTTAAGTCAGCATTATTGTTTAAATCGTTTCATATCATCACTCTTTGATGTACTTAATGCAGTCTTATAGATGCTTTAAGGCAGCGAAATAAGAAAACTACCGGGAAAATTCACAGAAAACGCAGGGAAAACGCAGGAAAGACAGATTCAGATGACCAACTGGCAACATTATTGTAGTACATTTGACTAATGATTATATTAAAATCGGGCGGTAAACGTCTTCTTCGTACATGCCCATGGATAACAAGGTGTATCAAAAGTAGTCGTGTTACACCAGCACAAACTTTCTCGTATAATTTGAAATGGTTACGTAATATTATAATGCAACTTCAATTAACACGTTACACCATTACCTGAAAAAAAAACTAAAACACGAGGCACGGGAGGATTGGAAACAAATATGTATCTTCAATGTTTTGAAAATTCATAAGTTTCAATGAAATGGCTTTCTACCTGAACTACTGTATATGGTTATTTGTCCTTGAAAATATCACAAAAATTACACTTCGACAATGATTTGAATCTCAAGATTCCTAAGATTTTGGAATCCCGCGTATTTGTCAATATACTATTTGATACCGCGCTTTGCCCCATAATACGAGGCAAAGCATAGTATATTGCCTTACAATGTAGGGCAAACCATATATCACATGGTAGAGGGATTCTGAAACAACAAAATTATCATGATTTAAACCGATTTTTTTAAATTTATTTTACGTCAAAAACAGTTAAAACTGTGTATGACGTGCTATGGGGAGAAGTGAATTCTGTGCACATTTTCAAAATTCTGTGATCCCTACACTAAGTCATATACTACTTGAATTTTGAATGAATGAAAAACAATATCGGAAAACTACCATTAATTCGAAAAAAAGTATAAATGAAATGATTTAATAATCTAATTAGAGGAATAAATAGCATTTAGAAAGAAGACATTTCAAAATTTTAATTTTTATACAGTAAATGTAGGAGGATATCAAAAAAATTGAACTTCATTTTTCAAAATTCCAAAGGTTTTAATGAACATAGACCATATTATTGACAGACAGACAGAGACAGACAGACAGACAGACAGAGACAGACAGACAGAGACAGACAGACAGAGACGGACAGACAGAGACGGACAGACAGACGGACAGACAAAGAGAGACAGACAGACAGAGACAGACAGACAGACAGAGACAGACAGACAGAGACAGACAGAAAGAGACAGACAGACAGAGACAGACAGAAAGAGACAGACAGAAAGAGACAGACAGAAAGAGACAGACAGAAAGAGACAGACAGAAAGAGACAGACAGAAAGAGACAGACAGAAAGAGACAGACAGAAAGAGACAGACAGAAAGAGACAGACAGAAAGAGACATACAGAAAGAGACAGACAGAAAGAGACAGACAGAAAGAGACAGACAGAAAGAGACAGACAGAGACAGACAGAAAGAGGCAGACAGAAAGAGACAGACAGAAAGAGACAGACAGAAAGAGACAGACAGAAAGAGACAGACAGAAAGAGACAGACAGAGACAGACAGAGACAGACAGACAGAGACAGGCAGACAGAGACAGACAGAGACAGACAGACAGAGACAGACAGACAGAGACAGACAGAGACAGAGACAGACAGCGACAGACAGACAGTGACAGACAGACAGAGACAGACAGACAGAGACAGACAGACAGAGACAGACAGACAGAGACAGACAGACAGAGACAGACAGACAGAGACAGACAGACAGAGACAGAGACAGACAGCGACAGACAGACAGAGACAGACAGACAGAGACAGACAGACAGAGACAGACAGACAGAGACAGACAGACAGAGACAGACAGACAGAGACAGACAGAGACAGACAGAGACAGACAGACAGAGACAGACAGACAGAGACAGACAGACAGAGACAGACAGACAGAGACAGACAGACAGAGACAGACAAACAGACACAGTGACAAACAGACACACTGGCAAACAGACACACTGGCAAACAGACACACTGGCAAACAAACACACTGGCAAACTGACACACAGACACAGAAACAGACACAGAAACAGACACACAAACAGACACACTGACAGACAAAAAGACAGACAGATGAAAAGACAGACAGACAGACAGACAAACAGGCAGACACACAGACAGACAGACAAACAGACAGACAAACAGACAAACAAACAGACAAACATACAGACAAACAAACAGACAGACAGACAAACAGACAAGCAGACAAACAGACAGGCAGACAAACAGACAGAGAAACAGACAGACAGGCAGACAAACAAACAGACAGACAGACAGACAAACAGACAGACAAACAGACAGACAAACAGACAGACAAACAGACAGACAAACAGACAGACAAACAGACAGACAAACAGACAGACAAACAGACAGACAAACAGACAGACAGGCAGACAAACGTACAGACAAACGTTCAGACAAACGTTCAGACAAACGTTCAGACAAACGTTCAGACAAACGTACAGACAAACGTACAGACAAACGTACAGACAAACGTACAGACAAACGTACAGACAAACGTACAGACAAACGTACAGACAAACGTACAGACAAACGTACAGACAAACGTACAGACAAACGTACAAACGTACAGACAAACGTACAGACAAACGTGCAGACAAACGTACAGACAAACGAACAGACAAACGTACAGACAAACGTACCGACAAACGTACAGACAAACGTACAGACAAACAGACAGAAAAACAGACAGACAGGCAGACAAACACACAGACAAACAGACGTTTGACCGTCTATCGATTTTTCGTTATCAAGGACACACAAAACATGGATTTTGGCTACACCATGTCTTAGAGAATTTTTTCTAAATTTTATGCCACTGGATTTATCCACTTTTTCGTTACCAGGGCCCGGCAATAAGAGTTTTCTGCCGAAAATTCGCCATTTTTTGCGCAGCATTACATAATTTTCCTGCTACTCCGTAGCGAGAAAGTAAAAACATAATTTCTAGGATCCAAGTAGTCAAAATGTAGTAAATCTGGAATAAGAATGAATTCAATATTCCAAATGTTTGCTACTGTCTCTCCCAGTCAACTGGAAAAGAAGTAATTGCAATGTATTTCAAGAAATATAATAAATGATCATCGAGGGGTACAAATGAATTTTGTTTTCCTAATACTGATACATGGCATTTTTTACTGCCTTTTTTGTCTAGGGCCATCTGTGTGGTCTTTATACCACACTGATGATGGTTCTTTTAGTTTTCTGTGAAATTCGGAGGGCCATTGCCAAATTTTTCAGCTGAAGTTATTAGCTCACGGGGCTGTCGCTTAATAATACTGGCTAGCTTAATTACACAAGCCGGTTGTCCAACATCGATACTTGTGGGTGATAGAATTATTTAACGTACATTTTATTGTTTTTAATCATTTCAAATTGATTTTTTTGCAATGAAAATTACTTTCTTCTATTTTCATGCGTAATTTTTATGTAAAATCCAATGACCCCAATATGACACAAAAGTTATCTTTAAAAGTGATGATATGAAAATGTAAAACATAAAAAAATTGAAAATGCTAACATTTTGACTACATTTGTTTCTCGTCTGCGTCATTGTTAATGTAAAGTGTTTGATTAGTTTTCTGAAAATATATGTTCTAGACAATCAGGCTTGATGGTCAATGCATTTTATAAATCATTTACAGATTGGTTTACACGTAGAGGTTGTCAAACGCGTAATGCCCCAAATACGCGGTTGACTTATTCGTTAACAACTTTCCTGGAATGATTTGACGAAGAAATTTCCTTGTAGTGATGTCTGTACCATCAAGTTTGTGACATCTTTTTCAACAGTACGATTTTGCAGGAATATTTTCTCATTGATGTGTGTTTAAAAAATAAGTTTCGTATTATGATCAATTTGGAGTTAGACATCCGCTTACAGCCTTCAATTGGAGAATCAGTTATCAAAAAATTGTATTTAGTCATGCAAGCACGCCATCTCATTTTTAAATATTCATAATATCTGAATTCCGGAGTCAAATCTATTCAATCTCACTTTTAAGTATTATGGAGTCAAAACTCTTAATTACATAGTTATGATTATTCTAAGGATGAAATCTAGTGTTATATGATCCCTAGTAAATCCCTAGCTCCATGAAAGCGGTATGTTATTCTGTTATCGATGTTCAGAAACAAACACTTCCTTTTAATGTATTATTAAGTTAAGTTCTTTCCACGTTCTTGTAATTATTTACTACGTAAAATTAAAATATTTGTTCTTTAAATAAACTTGTCTTATCAAGCATTTCTCTTAATTAATATTTAAAATCAGTCATTTGGGGTAAATTTCTTCGAAGGGGTACATTAAAAATTTAGTCACATTTGACGGTACAGCGTATAAAAACATTGAGAATTAGTACTTTGGTGCTTAAGTTTATTTCGGAAAGTGGGAGGTTTAGTGCCTTAGGCGATGACTTCCTATCTCGTGAACATTCATTGAATTATCGGCCATTAATGATTTAACGCGAAATCCCTGTGGCTATTTGCAAGTGCCCTAGCAAAGAATATGATTAATTCCACACTGAAGGTAGGGTTTCTCTTCTAGGAAACGTGTTCGTTGTTTCCATTCAACTTTTCAAAAGGGGCATGAATATTAACGTAATTGAGGAAGCACGGAGCTTACGTACCACCTGAACTCAGAAACACGAGCAGTTACTATTCATGGTAGACCTTCTTCAATTGTTCTCTGAATAAATCATCTGACCAAGTTGGAGGTCCACAAACGTTAGTTGGACATTTCAATGAATTTCAGGGTAGGTCGCGTCAGTCCTCTCCATGAAAATGTTACCAGTGTAGTTTCTTGATCTCTACCGTTATTCGGGAAGGTAAAGATGATGTAATTTTTCAATAAAATTATCAGTGTCACTGCTGATTTGTTAATCGATTGTTGGTTTATGTTCTTACGATTTATCACTAGAACTCATTAATTCCATTGACGCATCACTAAAACATCAAAATTATTTTCTCGGCTCTCTTACGTCACTCCACGTCTTTTATCATTTTATTGTATGCGACTTATTTAGAAGGTATTGTAATAGCTTTTCGTATGCATAATGTTCCGAATATTGCATTGGAAGTTTGGACACCTATTATTCAAAGACTACAGCATACTATGTGGCAATAACATAAACATAATATTGAATGAATGCCCGCATTGGAAGTACATACAGAATATTGAATCGTGTGTAAAATGCTACTTATTGATTTCATTTTATTTACGTCTTCGATAAATTTTGTGAATGCGTTTCGTGGGACAGCTTTTCTACTAAAGTCCTAAGAGTGACGAGGACATGTAAACACAGACGGACGGAGGGCCCAACGATCCGAACATCCGTCCACGAATTCCTTTTTGATAATCGGAAGGCACACTTGCGCAAAGGCACCTGTTGTCCGTTGACTACGAAACCTGCGCGATTCGAACCAGATCCACCACCTCCACATCTCCCTCTCCCCGGCCTACCCGCATGCGCGCGCAGGTAGGCGTCGGGGACAGCCTGCTGCTCCCGCCGCCCCCGCTCGCGTCGCGCCGCCACCACCGCCGCCGCCGCCGCCGCTGCCGCCGCCGCCACCGCCGCCTGGGCCTTGCGCCCACGCGGGTGGGAGAGTGGGGAAACGGCTATGTCGTCTCCAGCCAGGCGGCCAGCCACAGCGGCGGCCGGGCGCACGACCCGCGCCGAAGGCGGCCGACTGCTCCCGAACGATCCCGAGCGCGTGCAAAGCGGGCTGTATACTCTGCGGCGCGGCACCGGGCTTGTCAGTATTCAGCGCGACGCGACCGCTGCTGCTCGCTGCGTCCGTACTCGTGTGTCTGTGTGTGTGCGCGCGTCGCCACTTAAAACTGAATCTGTTTTATGCATGCCAGCTCTCCTCTCGAGTTGGATATTTTCTTTGCACTGTGAGTGAGTTTTGCCGTTTTTTGTTGTGTGTTTGTGTTTTGTGTCTTGCGTGGGGCTGGGCGAGGGTGACGTTCACCCTTCCAAAAACTCATCTTCACGCGCCGTGCGTGTCCGGTGTGTCACGCGCGGCGGCAACTTTCCGCTGCCCAACTCCGCACCGCGTGGCATAGGTGCGTGTCTGAGGTCTTCCAGCTGAATGCATCCCGACTGATTGGGAAAATGTGTCGTTTCGACAATGCACGTGTGTTATGATTGCCACCGACGCGCGTGTCAGAAAAAAAAATTTAATGCACTTTTTGGGCCGGATTGTGATATTGGATTTTTGAATCGTAAAACAATTGGCGCCGACATCCTCACTTCATTTGACGATATCAACCGCGCTGCAGTTCCCCACACTGCGTATTGGCGATGAATGGTATAACATGGGAAGTTAAACTAGTGGAACGCGTTTGAACCAATTGGATTGTGAAACAAAAATTCCGGAACTCGTTGTTAACGCAATCACCTTGTAACACGCATGTAATTCGCCAAATGGCGTTGCATTTCTCCGTCTGGCACCAATGATCAGATATTTGGCGTTAGTTTGATGTGTAATTTGGTATTGATCCTCCGGCAATGTGGTTGATCGTTGCCAAACGTAGACATACTGTCAGTCGTTAAATTTGCTGCTGTAAATCCGGAACCCTCTTTTCGTGCGCAGCGCCGTTCTTTCCCTCAGCGATTCCCGCCTCCCAACCGCCACTCCCCTCACACGGTCAGAGCGTGGCAGCATTTGAGTATCTGGGGGCTGCCACGCACGTTGGCCGGCAGGGCGCCGTGTCTGCGTCGGGCCGCGCGAACACTAAATCTGAGTCCGCGACCGGCAGTCCAGTGCGCCCACCGCCCCGCTCCGCTCTTCCCTGTTCCGCTCCGCTCTGCTCTGCTCCGCTCCGTGGCGTTCCGCCCCGCTCGCGCAGCCCGCGACGCGCAGTCGTACGCGCAGAACACGCTGCAGGCCGCCGGTCTTCCGCCCGCCCTCCGCCCGCGCGCGGCCGACGGCGTCTGTGCCGCCGCGGGCGCCCGCAGTCGGTCCGCCGCCCGCCCGCCCGAATTCTCGCTCGCCGGGGCCAGATCCCGCCCGGGAAGCGCTCGCGGCGAACATCAAAGCGAAATGCGATGACAGATGCGCATTCGCGACGTCTGGAAGGATTGGACACGCGCGTGTAAGTTGCGATGCACCGATGAACGTTGAATGAAGCAAATAAGTGTGATCGAAACGACCTGGTGGTATATCGGAGTTGAAATAATAGTGACATCGAAAATTTCTTATTTCTGTCAGATTTGTATGCGTAATTAGAACATACAGGATATTTATTGTGATTGGGAGGTTTGATGAAATGTGAACACGCTTGTTTGTCTTCAACTTGCGAATACGTTAAGGAATGCATACATATTGTTTCGGTGTATTGCTTCATAAACTGCCTATATAAATTACTTAGCTGGATTTGGATTGTACATAGGTATGTCTACTTATGTAATTTTAAGTTGTAATGCGGCTTAGTAATTGGAATTTGTGTTGAGCTCATAGGAGCCTAGACTGTACATTAGCCAGTTCGTCTAGTAGCATGGATTGCGAAGTCCACCCTCTCGCGTCGAAAGAGCCGTACAGTCGCTGAAGGGCGCGAGAAAGCTGCGGAACTCCTAGCCAAGCACTAAGGCCTGCGGGGGCGCGCTCCCGCCGCCGCTGCAGAAGCGAGAAAATCGAAGCGAAACGTGCAAGGCGTTCGGCTGGCGCGCGACTGGCTTAACGAAATGGGCTTCTGGCAGCGGGCGCGCCGCCTGGGCCACTGGCTCTCCGCGCGCCGCGCCGCCGCGCTGCCACCGGCGCTGCCGCCGCGCCCTCACGTGCTGCCTGCGCGCTCCCGGCCCCGCTCGCCGCCAACGGCTCGCAGACAGCACCCTTCCAGCCAAGGCAGCGGGGCGCCGCGCGCTGCACTCGGCGATTCCCTGCCGACGACGAGAAGCCGGTTTACCCGGCCCCACTTCTTACCGTGTATGTACTTAGAATACGAGGGGAAACAGGAAACTTCATTATAAATCGATATTGAGATACTTTAGTTTTAAGTGAGAGTCAAATCGGTCCATTTACTTTTTCGCCCTTACTTTTTAAGCAGGGAAAGTATTGCAATCGTGCGGCGGAATACGACGAATGTTCGGCAGAAAAACTCGTATTGCCGGGCCCTGATAACGAAAAATTGCATCAATTGGGAAATAAATTTGCTCGCTATCATTTCACTGTGTCTTTCGCTCCCGGCTGTAACTCAGCCCGCGAGTGCAGGCGTCGTGAGTGAAGAGCTCTGCAGATGGTGTAGTTCTCTAAACGGAAGACAAATTCGCAACCGTCAATTCACCCTGCCACCGCGCATTACGAGATGAATTTTTCGTCAAAGAATTACGCCTCTCCGTTGCGAGAGGGCTTCACCTTTGGAGAGAACATTCCGACAGTTTTCGTCTCGTTAAAATGTGCGCGGCACATCACATCTCGCGAGCACACGAGAACTCTGCGGCACCCGGCTTGAGAACGCGCCAGCTATTGCGTTCTTTTGAGTGCTGAGGGCGCGCTATAAATCGCGTTCTCTTTCACGCGCGCACCGTACGCGGATCCTTTATCCGCCTATCCGTTTTGAATTTATTTTGCGGGCTGACTTCAGAGACGCGCGGACCGGAGCGGCGTTTGTGAGCTAACGCTCTGCGCGGAATAACGCGCTCGTCTTAATTGGTGCGGTGGCGCCAACACATCGATGACGGCGCTAAGTCCACAAATCGCGCTAAGAGCCCAAAGGGGTGGCAGTGAAGAGATCACGAACGCACAAGGGAGTGGAAATTATCTTTCAGGTGGTACATTGCGTATGATTGCAATTGAAATGAATTGATTCAGTGTATAATTGTGCAAGTTGTAGTGTGTAGCCGTTCACTTCTTTCGATTACTTAATTTCCACTAGTTTGAATTAATATGTAAGATGTGTATTAGTTGAAAGCCTGAAAATGATTTAGGACCTCAAACTTCGTATTAGGGCTAGAAGCTTGATCACTTCAAACGCATTAAACTGCCATTTTTTTACTTGGTGCTATTATGCTCTAATATTAGATGTGTCAGTAAAGAAAACACTATTGCACAAGGAAATGGCATTATAGTCCACGCGAAAAAATGCGTATTATTGAAATTGAAACGAAATGATACAGGGTATAATTACTCATAGTGTGTAGCTGTTCACTTGTTTCAATTAATTAGTTTTCAGAAGTTTGAATTAATATGTAGTGCTTAATGGTTGAAAGCCTGAAAATGATTTCGGTCTTGAAACTTCATGTTATGGCTAGGCTTGATCGCTACAAGCGTATTAATCTGCCAGATTTTACTTGGTGCTATTAAATACTAATATTAATATAGTTGCTGTGTAATTTTACCTCTCTATTGAAATGAAACATGGTTTTAAAAACCGAAAAATACGTTATTCGAACAATAAGAGGGTGAAAATAAATTTTACCATCTGATCCATTGAAACCATTATCATTTTTTTTCATTTGATGCGACGCTCGTGTAGTAGCTTGCGGTGATATCCTTTGAGCTTCATTTTCGGCGGGAATGACGCAAGTAATCCCATTCGGGGAGCACCAGAGGTTATAAACCCAACAGATGCTAGGCTTCGAGGCAAGCGAGCGAGGGAAGGAATCAGTCATTTTGAGCGCGCGCGGCGCAAGAACTCATCGCGCGGATTCGATCTGTTTGGCGCCTGGGCTCCGGCCCGGCCCGCGCCCGACGCGCGCTGCTCGCCTCGCTTCATTACCCTTCGTCACTCATTTCGGCGCACCGCGGCCGCACGCCTACCTTCACACTGCGCTACACGAGCTGGTTCAAGTTATTCGAATACACGCAGTGTTCGCTCGGATGCTTCGTTTCAGTTATAGCTTATCTTGCTTCACAAACCGACTATTGAGCGTTTCTGGTACAACACATATTAAACACATTTACTAACATCGAAACTTAAAAACTTCATTGAACTACAATGTTTATCAATAATAACAAAAGGTACATAAAAAAGTTGTATCAGGTGTAAATTGTATTACACGCTCCGGCCTGCGGTATGCTGCGCTGCACACGGGTGGGTTGAGATGATTCTGGTGACGACAGCATAAAGCCTATTGGCACGAACTGGAAGTTATGGAATCTAAGAACAATAATAGAGAGGTTCTGAGAACGGCGGTGTTCTCAAAAATTTCTATGGCGCTCTGTCAACGGAAGAACAACACAGTCATGTGAGAGATCGACCGCGTGTGGCGAAGGGTTAAACGCAGAGGTGTCGGCCGGGCGCGCGCGCGTGTTCGGAAAGAAACGGCCGCGGGGAGCAGGCCACTTCGCCGTCACTCCCCTTTTCCTCGCCTCGTCTCGCCACCCTCCCCGTTCGGGCTTTTCCGAAGGCGGGGGCGGGCGTGCTTTTCAAGGCGGAAAACGACGGGCAGTGAATTTTGTACAGGCTTAATGAAAATTCTACCGCGCCCTCGTGGGTGAAACGGCCGCCGAGCCTCCACTGCCGCCGCCGCCGCCGGCCCGCAGGTCTGCCGTGGCGTGTGGAGAGAAGGCCCCGCATTCCTTCGGGTGCTTCAAACGCACGGTAAATAAAGCGGGCGGTACAGGCGCGGGTGGGAAGTCGGGCGCCACCGCGCGCGGACACGCCGCCAATTTAATTGCAGTCGCATCACAATCGCCGGCCTTCATTAAAACGAAACCTGGCGACGTGTGCGCGAGTAATTAAAAGCGCTTGCGGAAGGGCGGACGTCGGCATCTTCGCGGGTGGGAGGAGAATGGATTAATTTACTGGGCGCGCGTGCGGCGGGACGCACCTCGGCGAATTTCGCGGGCGAGGACGATGTGCGTGTTCAGGAGCCGCTTTATCACCTTTTTGTAATTTCTTAATTGTAGCTCGGCGTTCGTTTTTTGCGTTTGAGCCGAGATTTTTCGCTTTTACCTGAGCTTAATCGACAGAGGAACGCACTTCTCACTCGGCTTTGCCTTGTGAAAGATTCGCGGAGCATCCAAACTGTGCAATCTTATTATGGAGAGGTTATTTACAAATGCGGAAAGCTTGTGACTGGGCTTTCCGCATTGGGGGCTTGCCGTCAGGTTTAGAAGGGATGAGAAACAATAAATGCCTCAATTCATTTCACATTGCAGTTTGACTTGTTGCACCTTGCGGGTCAAGGGTTTCGAACGCGTTGTGAACAAAATTATATAGGTAGTGGTGTGAAATTGAATATTAAATTTCGAAGCAGTAGCTTCACCACAGTTTCGTCCGTTATCGTTAAAGCAGTTTACAACGGGGTTTGTTCCTCAGGGCTTTACTAGGTACAAACGCGTTTCATTTCGTCGTTTCATCACTCTAGTTGAGAGGGAAGGTCCCCGACGCTTCGTTTTATGAAATGATTCGTGGCTGTTGGAAGGCCTCCTAATTACATTAAATAGTTGCAATTTTGCGCCAGCGGCTTTTGTTGGAGGGAATTTATAGGCGAGCGGGTCGATGTCTGCGTTGAAGGCGGCGCGCCGGCGCCGAAGCAGGGGCTCGGAGCCAGCAGAAGACGGGGGTGGCGGCGGCGGCGGCAGCGGCCACCGGCGGCCGCCGTGCCCCGCCGCGCCGCGTCGTACCGCTCTCGCCGCCGCCGCCGCTGCCTCCGCCGCCGGGCGCTCCAGCCGTCCGAATTGCGTTCCCACTCAGGCACGCCGCTTGTCATTGATTTTTGGGCCGTGGTAGGCAGGCAGGCTGGCAGGCGGGCGGGCGTCCGGCATACGCTTAGCGTTCCGAGGGCGCTGGCGCGTGCTTGCTCGCCCTTCGCGCCGCCGCAGCTGCGGCGCGCCCTCCTTGCCGCGGCTCCGCACCCCGCGTCGCCGCCGCCACTGCCACCACCACCCTGCTGCTTCGCACCGCCGGCGGCGGCGGCGGCGGCGGCGGCGGCGGCGGCGGCGGCGGCGGCGGCGGCGGCGGCGGCGTTGGCAGCGAGGATGGAGGGTGGCGGCGGACGGGGTAGCCAACGCTCGCTTACGAGCGGCCGGCCGGCGTAGGCGGCTGACGGAGGAGACGGACAAACGTCCACGCCGGCGTGCGAGTCGACGGCTGCGTATCGGACGGCGAAAGGGCGGATGGGGAAGCCGGTGGACGGGACGGTGGATGAGGGGTTGAGTGAGAGTTGCGGTGTCGGGGTGAAGGTGGGTGGAGCGGGCAGGTTGCGGTAGCAGACGGGCTGCCTCGCAGATACCCCGGCGCGGGCGTGGGCGTTCTTTGCACTGGCGATGCGATCGCGGCTTCGCTTGCGGTTGGCTCCGCGGTGCGCCGTCGCGGAGAGAGAACTCACCAACGGTCTGATTTTACGCGCCAACGTCTCCAACGGAAAGGATGAATTCCGAAGCAAGAGGGTTCCGTGGCGACTACGCTACGAAGCAGCTGTTAAACGCAGATGTTAGATTAGAATTTCAAGTATTATATAAATAAATATTAAGTATTAATATATACTCCCTTCAACCTAAGACAATTTAATTTCCGAAAGTACTTCGGTTCATTGAGAATCGTTTTTAGGCCTCACGCTGTCCGTCGTTTATCAACTGCATACAGTGCATTAGCATTATCTGCAGTCCTTCTCTTTAATAAATAATTCTAATTGTATTAAATATTTATATTATTGCGTAATTTATATAATTCCTATGAGATTATTGTTAATATAATTTAATTCCATACATTGCCCCAGACAGCATGTTTTATTTCATGGATGTTGATAAAAGACTCGTCTTTGTATTACATGTGGTTTACAAACCGAATTCGCAAAGCGTTCGTTGAAATTACGCTGAAGTTACGCTGAAATTACGTTGAAAGATAATTTTCAAGTTGATATGATAGTTTTGTATATTTAACTATATCTTAAATATTGATTAATCTTGGAAAAGCCAATTTTGGGAGAAGTTCCTACATTTGCAAGAACTTTTACTCCACGTGGATTACAATTATTTAACGAACGTGTGATCTCAACAAATGCTTCAACATGCGAGTGTGTGTGAGTGTGAGGTGAAACCAGTGAAAGTGTTTGCATAGTTTTTAATTATAAATTTCCTTGTGGAACTTTACCTATCCTCTCATCACATTGGTAAGTACTGCTATTTCAAATCTCATTGAGTTCTGGGTACGCCTTTGGTATTGGACAAGTAATAATTTCCTTTCGTTAATTCGGACATCAAAATTATAATTGCAAAAATAAAATCCGATCTTATGTAGATTTGTATTATACCTTTAAAAACCTTTTTATCGAAAAATATTGTTGATTTTATGAAAACAGTGCTGCAACATTTTCTTCGGCAAAGAACATTAATGCTATTGAAAATTATATTTGATTTTTCAGTTGAGAAACATTTTCCAATTCATGTTTAATTAACAATACCTGGCCTCGTGCATGCATTCTATGTCTTAAGCTCTTCCTCAGCTTCCGTGCAGCCCGAAACGGACGGGTGATGTCGTGCGGTCCATTAATCTCCCGATCGTCCGCAGGCATTCTCCTCAGCCAGGGCCTGCGGCTTGTGATTCCTGAAGAGACGGCCCTAAAACGGCATTCAGTCCGCTCGTCCCGTGCGCGAGCCACTGGAGCGAGAAATTCCTTGTTCACACGTTATTTGCGGTGCGATCGGGAAGTGTTGTTTTCATGCCTCACACCAGCCTGCACGTTCTCCCCGCGTTTCGTTCCAAGAATCGTTTCGATGAAGCGATGTTCCAAATCTTATTCCAGTAAGCGCTGTTATATGAACCGACGCTATTACCGCACGTTACATTACTTTTTTGCGTTGAATACTAGGCATGAAAATTAAGAAGGGTGTAGGGATGAAGAGGAAAATACTTTTTCCTTTTCCACGTTTTGAATATTTTTTCCAGCACATTATGTGAAGATTAATCACAGTAATTACATTGATATCCAAATTATTAATTTTTTATTCTGTGTACATGCATTTGGTGGAAAACTTCATGAAATTAAAATTAAGTATTGAATATGCAATTTTATACTTACTCGATCTGAAATTTCTTCAAGAACAACCTAATTTAGGTAGCACAACGCAAATAACATTTATTAATTATAATTCCTTAGTAATGATACAATTATCTTAAACTGTAAACAATCTGTTCACTATTTGAGAAGTTGTTTTGATTTTATGCGTTACCGGTAGGCAAGAGAAATTGCTGAATTAAAAACATTTTTAGAGAACGGCTACATTACAGCGTACATACATTTCCAAATTTAGCATACACCATTATTCTTACATGTCTTTATTTTATTTATCATTTGACTCTTTCTTTCGGTGAACACTTTTTACATTATGATTTGATTGTTTTAAAATTTACCGAGACTGCCATTTTGAGGTCCAAGTCATAATGTTGCTTCCATCTAAACATGTGTTAGCGTTTCTCGCATTGGGATTTCGTCCAACACATTTTGTCGTTTCAAAGAATATTTACAGAATATAATGGTTTTCGTAAAAATATTGCAGTAATGATTAAAGTGCAACATTGATAGAGAGGAAGTGTAGGTGTATTGCATAAAACTTACTTTAGCAAATTATTGCTTGAAAGCCTGTGATTTTCTTTTTACTGAACTTACGACAGTTTTTAATGTTACTGTTTATTTATCATTTAAAAATGTTTACATCTCAGAGAAATATTGGCTCTTTTCGTTTGTAAAATGTATGTAATAATCGTTTTACTAGATCAAACGAAAATATGTACTACTTGCGGCGTCTGGCGTAGTTGCAAGCGCACGAACTGACGCAATTCCTTCGCGTCTTTGATCACGTGGAAAACTTTTCTGGGCAAAGTCGAAGCAGAACTGGCGCCGCGCCGAACCAGCTGTCCGGGGGTTCATGCTTCATCGTGCGGCAGCGGTGTGCTTGCGTCGCCGTATGTTGCAGGCGCAGACGCAGACGCAGACGCAGACGCCGACGTCGACGTCGATGTCGATGACGGCGGCCGGCGCCACGCACACCCGCCCCCTTCGCGCCCGGGATTACGATCCCCTCGGCCCGGCAAATTGGGAAACGCGGGGGCGGCCGGCGAGGGCGCGGGCGGGCGTTCCCCGCAGGCTGGAACCGGTCGCGCGCCAGCCGCCCAGACAAAAAAGGGCCTAACCGACGCCCTACACCTGAGCTCATAGGCCCCTTCGCCCCTTGTCTTGCCGACAGGCCTGGGAAATTAATTTTGAACGTCTTTCCGTAAAAAATAGAGGATCAGAGTTAATGGAATGTGGAAAGCAACTTCGGAGGTATTCAGAATTTCTTCTGAATTTTGCCGCCCTCCCTTAGCTCGTTATAAGAATGTTAAGCGGGTATATATTTTTTTACGTTAGTTATGTGTATCACTGTCACTTTAGAGGCGATTATATGGTTGTTGCTCAGTTCGACGTTCTTCTTTAAAAGTCAATGCGCCCTAGATTGTTTTGAAAATTCTTAAATATTACAGTAAAATATTTCGTCGTTACTTTCTCTGCAGAGGTATTTCATTTAATGAACATCAGAAATCGTCCTTGTTTTCCTCTACTAATGAACCCTGTCAATTTCTGAACGTTAGGCGTAAATTATTCCCCGTTGTGTTCTATACTACGTGGGCTGTCGACAACGACACGCAACATGTTGCCACGCCTGATAATTCTTCGTCCTGCGGAATTAAAGTGAAACCGGTGACGAACCCAATCCGTGTGTCGAAATTTATTCGCGACCTGGGAACGCCAGACGTCGCGCCGCGCGTGTCAATTTCTCTGTGCGGAATTTCGCTTTCGACGTGCGACAGATGGAGCGGAGAGAAGCACGGGCCCCGGTGCGGGACGCGGAGGGTCTGGCCGAGAATTGAGTCGTAGCCGGAGCTCGTGTTCAGAAAGCCACGACGCGAGTGACGACGGCTGCGGTGAGCTCGCGACTGTGGCAGCGACGCCGGGGGTGGCAAAGGTCGCTCGGGGCAGCGGACAAGGTGATGGCCAGCACGGAGCGCACACAGCGGTAGGGAGAATGCATGAGAGCCCTATGTGTATCCGAAGGGATGGTGAGGAACGTGTGGATAGTTGTAGAGGGGAGCTGAAAAAAGGATGGAGGGCGTTGCGGGAGTGGGCGTGGGAAAAAGAAGAAGAAAAGGCGGGGAGGTCGGGGCCGGCGCTAGGATCCTGGACGAAGAAGGTAGTATTGGTGATGGCGGGTACCGCAACGACACCGCGTGATACATAAGCGGAGGGGTGGGAAAAGCTGCGCGAAAGACGGAGGCGAGGACGTAGCAGAGAAGACGGCAAGGCGGACAGTTGCTACCGCGATAGACCGCGGCGGGTGCCGGGGGCAGAAGAGTCACCGTGGCGGGAGCAGGGGCTGCACAGGGTTTAGCAAGAACTCCACCGCGGGCCTTCACGACATCTCGCTGTCTGCGTTGCCGCTTAACAAAAGCGCACCGCGCCGGCGTGTCCCGCGCGCCCACTCCGGCTCGGCTCGTCTCGTCTCGTCTCGACCTTCCCGACCCGGTGCGAGCGCCCGCGCGCCACCGCCGCCGTCTCTAGTTCGAAGGCGTAGTTTAGCCAGTTTCCGTCGGGGTGAGGCGGCGGCGCGCCGCCGCGGGACATCGCGATAGGATATGGTGTGCAACGCACGCACCGCGCGTTTTTGCGAGGGGGCGGCTGGCGCGGACTTTGTGCGATGTAGCAGCACGAGCGCAACCGTCGTCAGGTACAGCCCGAAAAAGAAAGAATGATAGTTTTTTTTGCGCTGGACGGCTTTTGCGCGTCCATTCAGCTGTCACGTGTGCGTGGAGCAAAATGGAAATATGATTGAATCAGAATCAAATTAATTTTTATCTTTAGAACCCTGCCGTGTATGTAGTGACTAAACTTCAAAGGCACATGCATTACTGCGATTTTATTTTTGCGGGCCTGCAATCTGCCCGTAAGCCTTGTTTGGCTTTTTACATTTCGTTTTAAGGGTTGAAAGGGTTCTCGTATTAAAGCCTACTCGGGGTAAATGCTCTTTAAAGGCCCACACTTATTCAATAAACGCGGTCTTTAATGATTACTTACTCAATATTTGAATATAATCCGCCACGACATCCAACACGGGTATCGACTTTATGGCTACTTACAGTAGTTATGGTCACGCTATCGTCCGTTCAAGTTTGTCTTTTCATCTTGGGTATTGGCGGAGTGTTTTCCATGAATTGTTTGCTATGTGGACGGTGACTTCGACCCCCTCTTCCATCACTATTCATCCCGTTCATCATAGGCTATCATTCGACGGCTATCCCACATTAAAACCAAACGATTTCAACGCAGTGCCTTACCTCTCGTTCGTCATTGACACACAAAGACAAGTGGAATGAACATGAAACAATCCTCCCTACTGTAGTATGGAAATTGGAGCTACGAGGCAGACGTCAGCAATTGCTTTACCGTCAAAGCAAATACGACCGAACTGGATGCTTTGATGACATTGGGAAAGTTATTATGTTATGTAACCGCATTTTGTGGTGAATTGTTTCATTTTTCCTAACGTTCCTACATGTTTCAAAATTAATGATATGATTTTATTCTGTACTTTATCTGCTATATTGATACAAAGTTTGTCGGAGAATGAAAAATGACTACTATATTTTCTACATATTTTAATAATATTTCCGAATAATTTATATTCTTCATTTCCCTACCCTTGCCGAGAGAAATGAAATTTCTATTTGTGCCTACCACGGTTGCGAGTCATCAGCGATCCCACTCCCCGAAACTCGTTCCTTGCCTCGCCCCGAGCTACGACCAATTTTCGAAGGAATGCCGTAGAAAAAGTGGAGGATTCCGGGCGTGGGCGACACGCACGTCGCGCGAAGAGGCGGCGGTGACAGCGGCGGCGGCGGCGGCGGCGGCGGCGGTGGCGACGGCGCCCGGCGCGCGCTAGGGGGCGTTCACTCACGTTATTGAATAAGTCAACAGGAAACTATTTGCTCGCAGCTAATCCATGGCGGTGGGCGCGCGGCTAGCCTCACCGATTGCCCTCCGCCGTTGTTTGCGGTGGCCGCGCGCCTCGCGTCTCGCCGCTCCACGCGTCCGTCCATTTTGCCGGAACGCGAGCCCCCCCCCCCCTTCCCCTCGTCACTTACCCGTCCGCCGTACCTTCTCTTTCTGCTTCCTCGTCTTGCCCTTCCCCGTCCCTCCTCTGCTCTCTGGAAACGTGTTCCGTGCCGCAACTCCACGCCAGGTTGATCTCCAAGCCGCGTAGCTCCGATTTGCGTTCCTATTAGTTTGCCAGCGCTAAGCTTTCTTGCGCCGCACATATTCTGCGGTAGCGTTGGCAGTAAATGTTTGAACGCGTGGGAGGAGGGATGGTGCAGAATCATTAACAACCTGAATACTTTTCCATAAAATGGAATTTTTGGGCAGAAATTAATAAGTAATTTCTCTACACATATATTTTCTTAACTTATTTGAACACAGCTTCCAATAAATAAGACAAATAAAGCTCAAACTACTGAATTATTAGTTAATATCCAAAATATTAAAATCTAAATTTTGAATACATATTACTGATTGCTAGCAAACTAGATTTAGTGAGCCCCTAATACTATAAATGCTAACATTTTAAAAATACATTCATGTGTAATTTCATCTGTTTTTTTTTAAAATTAGTTTCAACATTTTCCATTAGAAATACCTTTTTTAATAATGGAACATGCGTTTCGTCCCTCTTAGAAGTGTTTTAAGAAATTAATTAATTAAATAGTGTATTCACGGATAAAAACATTAAATATATAATATTGTATACAATATATCTCCCTCAATCTGAACTGGAACGGTATGGGGCAATATGTCTCTTAATTTCCTCTTTTATAACCGGCATGAGTTGACAGGGAAGAGAACATGTGCAAAAATGACTTAAACGACTAATAAATAAATAGATAAATAGTATCAGTGGCACACTCAAGTCAGAGCTAATGGGGTTTCAGCCCCTCGCCCAGGAGCCACCCACAAGCCTGACGCACATTTAAAAATAGTTTCTACTAATTTTCTATAGTAACTAAAGTCATACTGTGTATCAATTGAATAGGTTATAATTAACAACAAATCAAATAATAAAATATATTTTAAATTCAGCACAAAAAATGTAGAAAAATGATTATTCACAAAATATCCAGTCGTTTGGACACACATGTAGTCGTGGTTGCGTCAAAATAACATTCAATAATATAGGCTGCTGAGGGGCGTTCCACTCACGTTATTGAATAAGCCAACAGGGAACTATTTGCTCCCAGCTAATCCATGGCGTTCGCTGCACGGCTAGCTTCACCGATTGCCAGCGCGCTCAGTGTCCGATATATCAGATATATATATCGAATGGAAGTCATGAGAGATGTACTCCGAAAACGTGCTCGCGAGGTCTTGGCCAACCTTTCGTGGCTGTGGGGAGCTCGCACATGAATGGGCGCGGGTTGTGTCCGCGGCGGGAATCCGCATCGTGTGAGACGCGCTGTTTCACGCCCTTGCTCACTCGCGGCGCGACGGCCAGTGCTTGCCCCCTGGCACCACGTGTCAATTTTTTTCTGCTCGCGTGGTGTTTGCTTTCAATATGTCGGCGAAATGAAAAAAAATATTTACGAGAGAATTTCGATGGTAATCATTAGCTGGAGTAGATGAAATGGAGCTTTATGTAGGAAAGTGTTGATCATCATAAAACTCAAACAATAGATGCTTTCTGGTTTTGGTGATAAGAAGAAATGACGTTGTGTTTGTTTCAGAAACGAAGCAATTCGCAGGTTATTGTATAATGTTATTTGGAGCACAAGAAACATCAGCAATAATATAATTCATGAAGTTTACAATTTTTTAAGAGATATATAACACATTATTTTTATCAGTCCGGAAATTACATTCTTACGGTTATAATTTTCTATCGATAGGAAAACTGAAAGAGTTGTAATATTTCCTTGTTTGTAGAAGCTTCGTCTTATTATTGA
Source organism: Teleogryllus occipitalis (assembly GCA_011170035.1). Taxonomy (NCBI): domain Eukaryota; kingdom Metazoa; phylum Arthropoda; class Insecta; order Orthoptera; family Gryllidae; genus Teleogryllus; species Teleogryllus occipitalis. The sequence continues at coordinate 6,669 of BLKR01004910.1, read as the reverse complement.
TTTTTCTGCAATGGATCGATGCAAATGTGCACCATATTTCAATTGAAATATGAGAAAAAATTAATTTCATCGTACTTTAATAAAATGCAAGATAGACATAAAATGCGAGTACTTCGTACTGAATAAAAAGAGAGTTTACGACACAAAACGAGTATTTAAAGGAAATAATTTTTTCTGGTGATCTAATTGCACAAAAAACGCGAATCGTCATCGCTGTTTTCAGTTTACTTAAATTGACACGCACATGACGCGCGCATTTATAAACTTAGGCACAGAAACTTTCACCTGCCGTCAGTCGACGGGCCGTGGAGAGTGCTTGGGCGTGCAGCGAGCGCGCAGTGCTTCTTGCGCGGCGCCCATCCCCTCCCGCGAGAGGCCGGGGCATCGGCGCGCAGACGCGCCGAGAGGGCAGCACAGCGTCCGGTGGGGAAGCGCGCCCAGCGACCCGCGCCCGATTTCCCGATAATTTTTCGCGCTATTTTGAAGCGTCGCCACGGGGAGCAGGTGGAGGCACCGGGGCGGGGGCGGAGCGGGGTGGAGCGGGGTGGAGCGGGACGGAGAGAGGTCGGCTAGGCGCTCGCTCGGCCGTACGCGGCCGGCGAGGCCCCGCACGGCGCGTTAGCTAAGCGCTGCCGCAACTTGTTCCCCGCGTATGATCAATCAGTTAATGGTCGCGCTCAGTGAGCTGAACGCCCGATCGGTCTCCGTTGGCGGCGACGGGGGCGGGGGCGGGGGCGGGGCGGGGGCGGGCGCGCAGGACGACGCGGACGGCAAGGGTGACGGTGCCACGGCCGGTTGGCGAGGGCGCTCTGGGCGGCCAGGGGGAAAAAGGGCGGCGCGCTGGCAGGCCGGCGAGCGATGCAGAAAGCGCGGGCGCGGAGGTAGAAGAGGGCGTGAAAGACGCGGACGACTGCGACGCTCACTTTGAGAAAGACGCGCACGGGAAGGTGGCGAAGTAGATGATCCTGAGAGAAGCGGGAGAGGGAAGAATGTGATGGAACGGACGTCGGCCGGTTGAGGTAGTGTGTAGTGGAAATATGTGGAACAAGCGGCGACGAGGGTCAGGGCGCCTTGAGGGGATGGGGAGCGCTCCGAAGGACAGTGGCGGAAGTGATGGGCAGCGCAATCAACTGTGCGCGTAGGTGCGGAGGGACAGCGGGGGCGGCGAGGTGCGGCGGCCGGAAAGGGTTGGCGTGGGCGGGTTGAGAGAGCGGGGCTCGGACGCGGCCGGTCGAAGCGTGCGGCTTACGGGCCGGCGCTGCGCGGGGCGGGGGCGGTGGGGCGGCGCCGGTGCATGGGCAGCGCCGTGGAAAAAGCGGCCGGGATGAGCGCCACCCGCCAAAGGACGCGGACGCGTTTCTGGCCCGCTGGGCGGCAGCCGGCGCTGGACGCTCGGCGCCGGGGCGCTGCGGCGCGCTGGCCTGCGTGCTCGCCACACACCAACAGTTACACGGCCGGCGAAAGGGCGGGGACGCAGGAAGGGCGAGTGCGGTGATTGCTAGCCCTACGGCGCTTTCCTCCGAGCTCCGAAGCTTGTGTTCACACGCGTTCTCGTTTCGCGTTTCGTAATTTCTCTGTGCAGCCACATGCCAAGCATTGGAATCATGTATTTATTTATTTTTTCAACATTAATTGGTGTTTTAAAAACGTACGTGATTTATTAATAATCGTGCGTTTTGTTATTTCATTTATTATTCATTTTCCCCGAGGAATTTGGGCGAAGAAATTTAGAAAACACCGCATATATATTTTTATTTTTTGCCTGCTCTTCCAGAGATTAATATTTATTAAATTTCAAAAAACTCATTTTTACAAACAACTAACTTATTTTTCTAAGCTTATGAGTTTCTTAAATGAAGAGTGGGTTGCCAGTGATTTTTTTCAAAGAAGGGGTCATTCATTTTAGAGATAACTATGTATCACTACCATAATTTGTAATCAAAATAATATCTGAATACTGAGTTTACCCCATGCGTGTTCTACCGTCCACCGTTCGTGTCCGAGTGTTGAGTTTCGCGAGGAAGCGGCGCGGCCTGCGGCGCTGGTCGCCTGGGCGTCACGCGTCACTCTCAACGAGGCGCGCGTGCACTTGGCCCCGCCCTGCTCCGCCCTCGATGAATAATAAATAATACGTAATAAACAAAAATGTGTGTGCTTAATGGAGTATTTATTCCTCTCGGGACACGTACGACAGACGAGCTCGTGTTAGAAGGACGACAATGCCCGCGGCTATGTTAATGTCACCGTGTCATTATGCTTCGGGTTAGTAAGTTATTTGCCTTGCACAATAAATTATGTATTTCCGGTGACATGAGATGAATAATACATTAAATACTGCGCACGGTGGTGAATCGACGGGCTAGAAGCGTAAACAAAGTGCGCGGGCGGGTTCCTTGGGCGCGCGGGAGGCCGGGAGGCGCCGCGCTGCGCCGCGCTACGCTGCGCGGCCCGGGCTGTGTGGCGGGCCGTGCGGGCTTTGCCACTGTGCGTCGCCTCGTTTACGCCTACGGCTGGAGGAGGGCCGTGGTGTAGCTTCAGTTGGTGTCACTCGAGCGACACTAATGCTATACCTTCCCCGATCAATTAAATATAAAAAAAATCTCTTACTGAATAGGTTATAAATTATTTAATTAAAATACAAGTATATTTTCATACACTTATTTATAATATATTAAAAGCTGTATGTAATTCAGAATAATTGAGATATAAGTTTTAAGTAAATAATCAAAAACGAAGTATAACTAATTAAAAAATGCATGTTGTTTATGTTTTTAGTTTACATTATATATTTTCTTCGTAGTATTTATAATTTAAACATATGACTTAAATTAATATTTGTAATTTTTAAATAAATAATTATAATTATACAGTTCCAACTATTAAATTTTGTAATTGATGTCACCCCTAAAATGGTGTCAGCCAGGCCGAACCGCCCCCTATGCCCCCTGTAACGACGCCACTGGTGAAGGGCCATTGCCCCTCGCTCCTTATATACTTGTATTCATTAACAAACCTACTTCCACGTGCGATTTTATTGCCTTTTCCAAAAGCGCTGTTTTATTACTTGAATAGTATACTTTTGTTACAATTGGGAGCGTCTTTGGTGGGTACATTAAACAACTGTGTATCCTCCGGTGTATTTAATTTTACGGATTTTTAGTTTTATTTCTCATTAATTAAATTTTGGAAAATGTTTAGAAAATTGCATAGTATTCGACGAACTTCTCTGAATCACTCGCGGATTGTTTAAATTAAGTTTTAATTAATTGATATAACATTTATTCGTTAAAATAATTAATAAATATTATTTATGTCCATGACATGGTTTCATATGTACCGGAGTTATGAATTAAAAGAAAAAGCAAATATGATTTTTTCAGAAATCGTTGGTTTGGTTTGGTGCTTCGTTGAGCGTTTCAAAAATATGTAATTTAGTTCTTACTTCCTAGTAATTATCACAATTATTCGTGTTCGTGTCACTATAAAATACAAAGAATTAGACCATTCAATCGCTAATCTTATGATCTTGGTTTTTGACGGTTACGAAGATACCTCGAGCCAAAGGTGTAGAGCCTCCTTCAAGCTGTAAAATAACGAGAATCTTCTCCGACTGCCTTTTATAAAATACACTATTTTATGGCCCTTGTAAAGAACTTAAGTGTGAATGTTGTCCTTGCAACCCCGCGTGAGTCGGACAGCTACCCTTTCAATCGACGCAGTAAAAACCCAGCCACGGCCGCTGCACAGCCGTCAGTGTTGTGGCCTCCTCTCCGTCGCTACTGTACTTCCCATCGTCACCGCCAACTTCCCCTCCCCTTCCCCCGCCGACTCCACTTCCACCTTCGCCTTCACCTCCGCCTCCACGTTTTCCTCCTCCTTCTCCTCCTCCTCCACGTCTTTTTCTTCTTCCACCTTCACATCTATTTTTATTTCCTCCAGTGGCGTAATGAGGGGGGGGGGCAGGGGGCGGTCCGTCCTGGGTGACAGCCTGTTAGGGGTGACACCAATTATAAAATATAGTAGTTTGAATTATATAATTTTAATGGTATGTTTTAAAATTATACATTTTGATGAAATTGTTGATAAGTTTGCTTCCCTTAAATCTTGTAAAGTGTTATGTATTAAAAATGCATTTTTGAAATTAGTTATACTTCGTTTTATATTATTTATTTAAAAATATTTTAATTATTCTGAATTATATGTAGTTTTTAATATATTATAAATAAATGTGAAAATACACTTGTATTTTTATTAAATAATGTATAAACTATTTGGTAATACATATTTTGTTTAATTTATGGGGGAGGGGTAATACCATTAGTTTCGCTCCGGGTGACACCAACTGAAGCTACCCCACTGATCTCCTCCAACTCCATATCCATCGTCTCCTCTGCATCCAGGGCTACTTCTACTACATTTAGTCATCTCCATACCCACCGCCACCACCACTGCTACCGTCACCGCCTCCCTGAATGCTACACCATGTCACTACAGCACCCCCTGCCCCTGCCACCTCCTCAGTCGGCTTGGCAGCCAGGGACGCGGGCGCTGCCGGTGGCAACGGCGCGGAGCGTCGCGGCGCGGCGCGGCGTCCCGGCGGGCGGGCAGGCGGGCGGATGTGTACGCGGCCCTAATTAGAAGGCCCCCGGCGAACCGCCTCGCGGCGCGCCCGACTTTTTGTACGGCCGCTGCATGTGCCGCTGTCAAACGGAGCTACTTGAATGAGACGTGACCTTGCTTCGGAATGTCGGCGCTTGTCGTTCCCAGCGCGACGCTAGACGTCCCGCTCCCGATGCTGCTTGTACTTTGGGGGAATTGAACGGAGTACTTTCCTTGGTGATGTTGATCACGAAACTGTATAAACAGCTAACAGATTTGGTTGGTCCCTCTCGGACAGGCCAAGCCTCGAAAAATAGAATGTTAAGACGTTTCGATCTCAGACTAGTCGTTCTACGAGACGATTAACGATCCTTTCTTAAATTCCTTACGTGTAACCTGTGTAGGAGAAACTCGTGTCGTCTGAGATTTCTACCATTCTATTTCTTACCCTATGTACGAATACATTTATGGTGTAATGTGAGTAGTTCGTGCTTAGCTTTTTACGGACGTACATTTAGTATATTCTGTAAACAATTATCTAAACTGGAGTAGACGCAGCTGGTCACGCAGAGAGAAAGTTTACTTCCCCTGAACCTTGCGTGCCCAAAACTTTTTTGGACGCGAATAATTTTTTTAACATGCGGTCGCATGCGAGTAGTAGAAGGCACGTTGTCTTGCCGGAGCCCGGCGAGTCGCGGTCGCAACTTTCGTTAACTTCCCACGCTTCTGTCATTGCAGGTGGAGTACCGCGAAATTACGTATCGATCCAATTGAGGGCCCCTCTCACGGCTTGGTGCGTGCGTGGGCGCGCGCGTGTGCGTCAGGTCTGAGCGGCGGCGTGCGCCTGTGAACGGGGCACCGGATAACGCATGTGCGTGCCTCCGCTTCCGCGCCGTCGAGCGAATGCCGCAGAAATTTTGCACATTCGACTGGGTGATGGTATGCGCCTCTTTTACGTATGCGGCGAAGCAGCGAACTGGACGCGACCCCGTTACGACTGTTTAGACACGGCGCTCCAAGTATTCTGTCTCTGCTGTGTACTCCAATGCCGGTCATGCGAGAAGGTATGCGGGGCGTGTTAATTGAGCGAACACAAAGCTGTTTGGAATATATGGAACAAATGACAAACGTTGTCACTTATAATTAAGCGTTTTTGCTACTGAAATTGTTTTAGTCGCGGTGGTAGGGGTAGTAATAAATGTTTAATTTTTTTAGAAAGTTTCTTAAAATAATATATTTTTCCTTGTTGCATAATAAATCATTATCGAGTAGAGTTATCACAATCGCGATGTGTTTTATTTACAATGCTGGTAAGTTTGATATTGCCATATTCACATAAGAATTAACGTGTTTTTTCTGATTCGAAATATGTCTTTTTTGCAGAGAGCTTGATTCGTGAGTTTTGATCAAAAACCAATATTTTTAAGAAAAATCAATATAGATTATCGACCAGTTAATTTAGGTTCTGCTGATTAGTACAATATTTACCCAGACATCTGTTTACTTAGATTAGTGCACTGAGCTGGAGGGCTATTATGTATTTATATTTTATTTTCATCACTGTTTAAAAAACTTTTTATTTTCCAGAAGCCTCGAACATTCATATCATTTGAACTTTTCTTTTGCCGTGAGCTATGAATTTTCATGGTAAATTGTTCTGTGTAGACCAACAGTAAAAGTTCTGACAGAATAAAATATAAATATCAATTTTAAAAATCAAGTTAATTGCCTGGGCGCTTCTGTAAGTAGGAAGGCAGTTTTGAAAAATACGGCGATGGACGTACCTGCAATTCCTCGTGTACCATGGTCTGGGGATTTTGTCATTTGCGTCAACATTTGAATGCTTCAAAGTACAGAGAAGGAAACAGTTTATTTAGTCCTAGATGAAAAATTTGGCGTGGGAACCCTTGGAAATTCAGTCAATCTATTCCCGAGGATATGACACGAACTTAAGGATTTAATTCGGTAGTTTTTGACCTCAACCCTGTTCTTGTTTCTCAAATACACATTCCTTATGTTTCATATGTCATTAAGAGAAGTTTATCGATTGCTCAGAGGGAATTTTATAAT